>SJYT01058575.1:798316-836412 GCA_006410635.1 Cephalophus harveyi | reverse complement strand
GTACAGTTCTTCTGTGTATTCTTGCCACCTCTTCTTAATATCTTCTGCTTCTGTTAGGTCCATACCATTAGCTGTGTGTATACGTTAATCCTGAACCAATTTGTTCCACTCCCACCTCCCTTTCCCTTCTGGTACCATAAGTTTACTTTCTGTGTCTGGAGTCTATTTCTGTTTTGTAAATAGATTCATTATTTTTTGATTCCACATGTAAGTGATTTCATAAATATTTATCTTTCTCTTTCTCAGGATGATAATCTCTGGGTCCATCCATGTGGCTGCAAATGGTGTTAGTTCACTCTTTTTTTATGGTTGAGTAATAGTCCATTGTGAGGAGGGCATGGCAACCCGCTCCAGTATTCTTGCCTGGAGAATCCCATGGACAGGGGAGCTTGGTGGGCTACAGTCCATGGGGTCGCAAAGAGTCGAACATGACTAAAGCAACTTAGACAAGCACAATAGTCCATTGTATATATGTGCCACATCTTCTTTATGGTAATAATTTGTTGATGTCCTTAGCATTTCCTCATAATTCAGTTGGTAAAGAATCTGCCTGCAATGCAGGAGAACTGGGTTCAATCCCTGGGTTGGGAAGATCCCCTGGAGAAGGAAAAGGCTACCCACTCCAGTATACTGGCCTGAAGAATTCCATGGACTGTATAGTCCATGGGGTCGCAAAGAGCTGGACATGACTGAGCAACTCTCACTTAGCATTTAGGTGCTTTGATTAACTTACTTGATTCCCATAACTTAAATGGGTGGACTGGGACAAGTAACTTTCCCTTGATGGGAGATGAGGGAAATAGGGCCAAAGGGGTCAAGCGATGTGCTTGAAGGCTGTGTTCTCACGTGTGAGCAAATTTCAGGAACACCCGGAAGGCTTGTTAAGACAGTTTTCTGGATCCCTTCCTGGAGCTTCTGATTCAATAGGTCAGTGGTGGGGCCTGAGAACTGGCATGCTCACAGCATCCCATGAGGATGGTGATGCTGCTGGGGCCACCCATCAGGCTCACACTTTGAGAAGCACCAGCCTGAGGTCACAGAGCTGCAGAACCAAGCCTTCTGGGCAGAACGATGCTCCGTGTCCTTCTGCTCCCAGTCCTGTCTACCAGTCCATGACACTATGTATAGCAGGGGTGGGGTCGAGCCATAGAACTGATTACACAAGTCCTTCCCCAAACAGTGTCGTTATTTCACAACCAGTTACCCTACCAGTTGTCAACTAACCTAGCAGCCCCTGGAAGGCAGGAGTCACATCGTCCATCCCTCTTCCCGGAATCTCCTAGGACAGCAAACCACACCTGGCTATTATGAACGTGTAACAAACAAGTAATGGACATGAATATCCTGATAGGACTAGCCCACCTCAACCTCTCCTGATTCCTAAGGTGCACTGGTTGATGCCTGGGAAGAGCGACTAGCCAGGCCTTTCTTCCCGCCCCCTCACCTGCTGGACTGTCCTCGATCAGCGACCCAGCTTGCACGTGAGGCATCAGGCTTTCTCCTGCTTGCAACACAGAAGGCTCTGTACTAGAAACAGAATCTAGAGCAAAGTGCTAGACACCCATCAACCTCCTTCTAGTGAACGAGATCCAGGATGTTTTCCATATGTCAGCATCCCCGTGGGATTGCTCCCTGTCACTGGGCAGCGGGGCGGCCGCTGGGCGATGGCCCTGAACCCCACATCTGCACGGCCACAGCCACTGGATGACACGGACGGGTGTGCAGTGCTCCCAGGTGGTTTTCTGTATATCACACACACACACATACACACACACACACACACACACAACTTACTTGTTCAGTCTTCTGCACCTACACATACCCTTGACGTGACGCAAATCATTTTGCCTTTGTTGTTTTAACTCCCTAAAAGAGTCAATGTCAGTTTTCTGGCAAACACAGATGCATGTGTATACGTACATCTGTGTGTATCTGAGTATCTGTATGTGAGTGTCTCTATGTGAATGTGAGTGTGTGTGTGAGGGTGTGTGAGTGTGTGTGTATGAGGGTGTGTGTCTTGTGTGTGAGTGTGTGAGGGTGTATGTAAGTGTGTGAGTATATGAGGGTGTGTGTCTTGTGTGTCAGCATGTGTGAGTGTGTCTTGTGTTTGAGTGTGTGTATCTTGTGTGTGAGTGTGTGAGCATGTGAAGATGTAAAGGTATATGAAGGTGTGTGAATGTGTGTGAGTGTGTGTCTTATGTGTTAGAGGGTGTCAGGGTATGTGAATGTGTGTGAGTGTGTAAGGGTGTGTGTCTGGTGTGTGAGTGTGTGTGAGGGTATGGGATCGTGTGAGTGTATGTGAAGGTGTGTATGAGTGTGAGCATATGTGAGAGAGTGTGTGTATGTTGTGTGTGAGTGTATGAGTGGGTGTGCGTGTGTGTGCCTGTGTCTGTGAGAGTGAGTGAGCATGTATTACAGATGAGGAAGACCCCCGGGAATCCCAGGGATCTGACAGAGGAGGCTCTTCTTCTTCAGGTCTCAAGTCTGGGTTCTTTCCATCAGAGCTGTGAGGTCTGCGTGTCCCCCCAACCTGGCCCGCAGGCCTCTGAGGCTGTGTTTCTAGATTGATGGGGTGCCATTTAAACTTTCCTAGGCCCTGCCATTAACTGTTGGACGCTCTCTGGTTTACGTTCTGGCAAATGTCGACAAAACAAAACACAGCGGAACTCTATTTCCGAGGCATCCAAAGAGAGGCGAGATGAGGAAGTTTCTGAACGTTCGCCCAGCCGTCCGAGTTGTGTCTAACAGTCACACTTCAGAGAGAAGTGAGGACTCGGGCTGGTGCCCGGCACAGGGATGCGCGTGCCCTAGAGCCGAGCGATGCACTTGCCCGTGTGGGCGCGGGTCTGTGCAGCTCCCGCCAAGCCATCTAGGACTCTGAGGCAAAAGGAAAATCCAGCAGTGATGATTCTGTCTTTGTGTAAAATGTTGGTCATTTGTTCACCGTGAATTCTTCCGCATTAGTTTTTATTTTGATGATGTCGCATTAGTTGGAGTGTTTTGTTGTCGCCTTGAAGTTTGCACCTGAGATGATTGCCTCACTCCTTCACCCAGTTCTGGCTTTGAGTTTGTGTTTGATTCTAAGACAGCCACAAGCCTGGAAGCTTGGGTCACTACAGAGCTCTGGGTGATGACGGGTGATGATGTGGTGGGTAGATAATCCCTCATGTCTGTACCGACTTCATTTACTGTGCTTTGTCCTCGCAGGGCCCTACTGATGCCCCTTCTCGCTCTATAAGCTCCTGGAGCGTGGACGTTATCTGATTTACTCACTGTCTTCTCCAGAAGCTATTCAATAAATACTTGTTGAAACAACCTCTGAGGTTAGTGCTGTCGTTATCCTCATTTTACAATGGAGAAACTAAAGGGGTTTTTTTTTGTTGTTGTTTATTTTTCGGCCGTGCCACACAGAATATGAGACCTTAGTTCCCCAACCAGGGATCCAATTTGTGTCCCTTGCATTGGAAGTGTGGGGTCTTAATCACTGGACCATCAGGGAAGTCCCTGGGGCCAATGTCTTAACTATATTTTTATTTATTCTGTAAAATGAGAAGACATAGAATTTTAACTAGAGTATGCACCTACCTGCTTGCTCAGTCATTTCTCTTTGTGACAGTTTGGACTGTAGCCCAACAGGCTCCTTTGTCCATGGGATTCTCCAGGCAGGAATACTGGAGTGGATTGTCATTCCCTCCTCTAGGAGATCTTTCTGACCCAGGGATCGAAGCCACGTTTCCCATGTCCCCTGCATTGCAGGATTCTTTATCTACTGAGCCATCAGAGAAGCTCATGACTTAACCTTAGCCATCAGGTCTCCTTGTACCCAGGAAGACTGGCGATTGCCTTTACCTCAAGGGCAGAAGTGAGAGAGGAGCCCGAAGCTCTCAGAACTGGCAGAGCCAGAGAGAAAGGGTTAAGAAGTGTAGCTTTCATCAATAGGAAGCATAAAGATCTGAACAGAGGTAGGCAAACTTTTCTGTAGATCAGAGAGTATTTTAAGCTGTGCTGGACATGTGGTCTCCGTTAGAGTTAGTCAACTTGCCAGGCAAAAGCAGCCATAAACAATATGGAAACAAGTGGGCGTGGCCGTGGGCCAATAAAACCTTATTTACAAAAGTAGCAGAGGCCCGGTTTTGGCCCACAGATGGACTGTGGTTTGCCAGCTCTTGATCTGGAATGCTGTTTCCCTTAACGAGGTTATGTTAATTTATCTATGTATTTCCAAACCAAATATACAGACCGATAACAGTCATGATGATGGTTGACAGCTAAAAAACATTTATAATCGATGGAGAACGTATGCAAAAACTCTCTGTGGGGCCTGTGGAACTGACATCCGTCCAGTCCCCACCATCTCATCCAACACCCCCTCATCAAGCCCATCCTCTCTCATTTAATGGCCACAGGGAGTCGTACTTGGACATCGCTCCCTCCACCCCGGCTCTGTGCCACTGATTTCTACACAGAAGCCAGGGACATCTTTAAAAATCAGGAGGAGGAAGCTACAACCCTCCTACTTGAAACCTTTGGACGGGGACTTCCCTGGCAGTCCAGTGGTCAAGACTCCATGCTGCCAATGAAGAGGGCACAGGTTTGATTCCTCGTTGGGGCGTTAAGGTCCCACATGCCACATGGTGTGGCCAAAATAAAAGAAAAAAATTATATATCTCCACTAATGTAAGTACGGGGCTTTCCAGGTAATGCTAGGAGTAAAGAATCCGTGTGCCAGTGCAGGAAACATCCGACATGGGGGTTTGGTCCTTGGGTTGGGAAGATCCCCTGGAATAGGAAATGGCAACCCATTCCAGTATATTCTTGCCTGGGAAATCTGTCAGACAGAGAAGGCTGGCGGGCCATAGTTCACAAGATTGCAAAGAGCTAGACATAGCTGAGGTGACTTTGCACAATGTAAGTACAGTCATTGTCATAAATGGTTGATGGATGGATACATTTCAAAAAAGGTAATGGATGGACTTCCCTGGTGATCCAGTGGTTAAGAATCCATGCTTCCATTACAGGAGCACAGGTTCAATCTCTGGCAAAGGAACTACGATCATGCTTGCTAGTCATCTTTGATGACTTGTCACTGCTTTTAGGATTAAAACCCAAGCCTGCCGCAAGACTCCCAGAACACTGCAAGCCTTGGTCCAGCCTCTCTTCCCTCTCCACTGCCTCCTTGCTCCTACACTGACCTTTTTAAAAGTTCCCTGGCTCACTGGCTTCCGCCGAGGAACCAGTGTCTTTTCTTGGAATTTCCCCCCACGCCACCTCTCTTTTCTCTGTTGATTTCCCAGCATCCACCTCAAACATTGTCTTAGTAGAGCCTCTCCTGACTCCCAGATGAGGTCAAGACTTCCTGCTATTGGCTCATTCGGTTCCCTAGAGTTTTCATCCACAAGTCTGCGTTTCACCCAATACATTAGTGCTCATTCCTGGGTCGAATGCTTTCTCCTCTTAGACCAGAAACTTCATGAGGGCCATGTCAACACTGTCTTATTCAAGCCATGGCCCCAGCACCCAGCAGAGAACCCGGTCCAGAGCGGGTACTCAGGAAACACTTCATTAAGACACATGGAAGCAAATCCAGGCATGAGGTACCCGATGTGTGTGTGTATATATATATATTTACAGGCTTATATATATATATATATGTATTTATATATATTTACAGGTTCACACACTATATCAATATTTAAAATAGATAACCAATGAGGACTTACCGTATAGCATAGGAAACACTGCTCAATATTCTGTAATAACCTAAATGGAAAAAGAATTTGAAAACAAATAGATATATGTTTATGTATAACTGAATCATTTTGCTGAACACCTGAAACTGTGAACCTGTCAATCCCAGACTCCCTATCCCTCGCCCCTCCGGCAGAACCACTATTATGATCTTGGATTCAGATATGGGGCCACCTTGGCCCAAAGGGACTGGAGAAAAGTAGAGAGCATGTCACGAGCTGAAATGTCTCCCCTCTTTTGAGTCTGAGGTGGACATTGGGACCCTGGTGGGGAATGTATCGGCTGGCCTTCCCTGGTTCTAGGACCATGACCACACAAGGCTAGAGGAGTGGGATTTGATGGAAAAAAAGCCCAACTTTCTTTCTGCCATTGAATCGTCAGCTTCCACTGTCTAGAAGAAACCAGCCCCCCAGGGCAGAATTGCAGGCTTCCTTTTAGGTTCCAGAGGGACACTTAACAAAACAAAAGAGGGCTGTCTCTTTGATCTCTGTCCCGTCCATTCTTCTTAAAATCACATACCCAGAACCTCCCGCCAATTTCTGATCTTTTGTTCCAAGTCAACTAGTGAACAGTCATAAATTGCTTTGAAGATAAAAGCACCACATCAGTGCACCATGATACCATTATTATTTTAACAAGTGGGGTCTGCACATGTCTCCTTGACATATGAGCTGTTCAAAATATTTGTCTTGTTTTTCAATTCAACTGCATGGGAAAAGGACTTGCATCATCCCTTGTGTATACTCCCACATCTACCCTACGTGGAGTGAGCATTGTTTTCATAAAAATGTTTGCCTTTTTCCCAACAAAAGAAATTGATGCTTCTCACGGGGATACCACTCCATTAGTCAAAACTCCAGTAATTACTTTCAGAGGCACATATTTTTAAAATGTCTAATTTATTGCAATGCTTACAAATGCCCATAAAATGTATAAGACTATGATATTCATAAGGCCAACGAAGTTCAGGTCATACTGAAAAAAGTTTGGTGCACAGTAAGAAGAAATACATATGCGAACGTACTAATAGACTCATAAACGAACATCAGGATGGATTCCACTCAGAGAGGAGAAACAGGATAAAGCGTTTTATGCTCTACATCCCTCTCTCTCTTTTTTTTGGCTGTGCTGGGTCTTTGTAACTGCACTTAGACTTCAGTAGTTGTGGTACGTGGAAGTAGTTGCTCTGTGGTATGTGGAATCTTTCCAGACCAAGAATTGAACCTGTGTCCCCTGCATTGGCAGGTGGATACCTATCCACTGTACCACCAGGAAAGTCCCTCTAGATTAACTTTTTTTTTTTTTTAATTTGGCTGCACTGGGTCTTTGTTGCTTTTGCGTAAGTTTTCTCTAGTTGTGGCAAGCGGGGCTGCTCTTCTCTGCGGTGCACAGGCTTCTCATTACGGTGGTTTCTCTTGTTGTGGAGAACAGGCTCTAGGGCACAAGGGCTATAGTGGTTGCGGCATATAGGCTCCGTAGTTGCAGCTCTCGGGCTCTAGAGCACAGGCTCGGTACACGGACTTAGTTGCACTGAGGCATATGGGATCTTCCCAGACCAGGGATTGAATGTGTGACCCCTGCATTGTCAGGCAAATTCTCATTCATTGTGTCACTAGGGAAGTCCTCTAGATCCACTCTTAATGGCTATTCTCCAAACATCTTTTTCAAGAATCTTTCCAGAATTTCTCTGGAAGCATATCTGACTAAGTCATGGCACACGGCTTTGGCACCTTCACTAATGCCTTTGCAAGCCTCACCAATATCTAATGTTTCCATTTGCTCAGCCTCACTGGCAGATCACCTGTCAGGCACTAGAACTGGGCTGTGGGCTGACAGCTAGGACTGAGCAGAAAATGAGGAAGGCTGTTCAAGAGGGTTGAAGAGGGGCCACTGGATGGGGCTTGGAAATAGAGTCAGTTCACAAAATCTAGACCTTATAACAGATACCTGGGAGCATTTGTCACACCTGCCACAGGTTATAGGCTTTATCACCTGGTGTCCACTCCAAGCCTGAGCATGAAATTCTGTCCAGCCTGGTTTCTCTCTCAGCTGTGATGGAGGGGTCCACAGTGTGGTCTGATGGCCAAACCTCAGGGAACAGATCCATCCTATGGGAAGAAGCCAGAACTTCTCCTGCCTTGGGCTGAAATCCTGGAGTTTCTGGTTGGAAACATTTTCCTGATTCCTGCTTCTTTCAAAGGTGTCCTCAAAAGTCAGTCTGACTTTCCACAGACATGGCTCTATGTGGTTAGTCAGGGGCCCTGACCCGACTCTATCAACTGCCCTTGAACCCCAGAAACCCCACTGGTACTAACCCCGCCACAGCCCTCCTCTCTCTCCGAGCCTCAAGTCCCCAGGCACTGCTGCCTGCTCCCTCCCTGGGATCTGCCCACTGCCTTGCAGCCTCTTTGGCATTGCTTGGTCTGTATTGTAAATAAACTTTCCACCAATGCCCTGTTTTCTTGTCTAATTAGTACAGTGCAGGGAAGGAGCAGTCCAATTAGATCCACCTCTAGAAATTCCTATCCCAGGATGTCTGCGAGGGACAGCCACGCACTCCCAGTCAGCCAGCGCCCCACTGGGCTGGGTTACTCTACCATATGGCAGACCAGACACATTCTGGAAGAGTTTACCATCCCCAGGAGACAAGAATATGTTCCAGAGCTCTCCCTCCCATACCCTCTCGGGGAGATCGGCTTCACTCATAGCAAAATAAATGAAAGCACTCAAAGGTCTTTGATCTCTTATAAGAGAAAGAGTCCCTGGCTGTCACAAGGGTGTTCCTGCCCCTCCCCACATCCTTCACGTGCAAGATGGGCTGAAAACTGGGGCCCTTATTTCAGGACAAGAGCATCTGAGTTCACCACTTGAGTTGTGACATTCCCAGGGCCAGGGAGCAGTCAGAAACTTCCTGCCCCAGGACCAAAGGAGCGCTTTGCTTTATTGATGAGTTCCAGAAAGTGCCAACCCTGCCCTGGGCATGACTTCACCCTCAATGTGCCCGCATTATTCAGCCCACAGGTGGATTCTCCCCAGGCCTGTGACTGTCTGGGCTGTCTGCTGTGGATGGCATTCGCAGCTGTGACACCACCAATGTCGCCTTTTGTACTCATCCTTCCAGAATCTGTTTGGTTATCGCTGTGACTGAACTTGCTGAGGGTGGATGGTTTTTGGTTTTGTTTTGGTTTGGTTTGGTTTTTTTCAGGGCAAATTCAGCTCCATGCAGCTGACTTTGCTGGCAGTTTTGAACACAGGATGGGAAATCTACAACAGCCTTAGGTTGAGTCAAGCAATCAGCAAACAGCTGAGTACCACCCTCTTCCCACCCCTGCTGAGCTCCTCTCCCAGGAAGGAGCCACACACACAGACTCCCATCCATCTCTAATTGATGACATAATAAAAGCTGCTCTTCTGTGGAAAGAAATAGAATATGGCATAAATCATCCTGCCGGGACAAAAATGAAATAGAGATCCAGAATTTAAAAATAGCAACTGCACGTTTGCACATTTAGTCATCATCTGATAAGGGGTTCTTCCCACCCCACAGCATCTCTGAGTGAGAAGGGGAAAGCATCCCCTTGTGCCCAGGGAGGGGTTGTTGGAGAACACAGAAGGTGGAAGGAAATCACTGTTGGTGGGGTCCCTAGGGTGGGCCAGACACACTACCCTTGAGGTCTCCACGTTTGATCTTTCCAAGAAGCGGACTAGGAGACGGTCCTGATGTGACAAACTGGGAGACTGAGGTCAAGAGAAATCAGAACTTGGCCCGAGATCACACGACAGACAAGTGATGCATGTGGAATTCTAACTGGAATCGAACTTGGGGTTCCCTTCCCCCATCACAAGGCAGAAGTGAGACAGGGAGGCTGTGGGAGACCCAGCAAGAGCAGAGAGGGGCTGAAAGGGGAGCAGAGAAGAATGGGCAGGACCAGCAGGGTCTGACGGGGTGGTAGGAGCTCCAGCAACAGGATCTGCAACCCTATACTTTCTCTTTTTTTGCATTTAGTATTTTTAACTGTGTAATATATACATAACATAAAAGTTACTGCTTTAGTCATTTTAAGTTCCGTGTCCTTAGGTACACTGACCTTTTGTGTGACCGTCACTCTCATCAATCTCCAGAACTTTTTTCTCTTGCAAAACTGAAACCCTATATCAATTAAGGGCTTTCCAGGTGGTGCTAGTGGTAAAGAATACGCCTGCCAATGCAAGAGACATAAGAGACGCGGGTTTGATCCCTGGGTCAGGAAGATCCCCTGGAGAAAGAGATGGCAACCCACTCCAGTATTCTTGCCTGGAGATTCTCATGGACAGAGGAGGTGGGCGGGCTACAGTCCATGGGGTCGCAAAGAGTTGGACATGACTGAAGTGACTTAACACATATACTAATTAAACAATGACTCCTCATTCCTTTTTGCTCTCAGTCCCTGTGATCAACCATGCTACTTTCTGTCTGTATGACCACTCTAAGGGGTTCCTTGTATTTATTGAGGAAAATGTGTAAGTTCAGTTCAATTCAGTTCAGTTGCTCAGTCACGTCCGACTCTTTGCGACCCCATGGACTGCAGCATGCCAGGCCTCCCTGTCCATCACCAGCTCCCGGAGTTTACTCAAACTCATGTCCATTGAGTCAGTGATGCCATCCAACCTTCTCATCCTCTGTCATCCCCTTCTCCTCCTGCCTTCAATCTTTCCCACATCAGGGTCTTTTCCAATGAGTCAGTTCTTTGAATCAGGTGACCAAAGTATTGGCGTTTCAGCTTCAGCATCAGTCCTTCCAGTGAATATTCAGGACTGATTTCCTTTAAGATGGACTGGTTGGATCTCCTTGTTGTCCAAGAGACTCTCAAGAGTCCTTTCCAACACCACAGCTCAAAAGCATCAATTCTTCAGTGCTTAGCTTTCTTTATAGTCCAATTCTCACATCCATACGTGACTACTGAAAAAAACATAGCTTTGACTAGATGGACATTTGTTGGCAAAGTAATGTCTCTGCTTTTTAATATGCTGTTAGGTTGGTGATAACTTTTCTTCCAAGAAGCAAGGGTTTTTTTAATTTCACGGCTGCAGTCACCATCTGCAGTGACTTTGGAGCCCAAAAAAATAAAGTCTGTCACTGTTTCCATTGTTTCCTCATCTATTTGCCATGAAGTGATGGAACCAGATGCCATGATCTTAGTTTTCTAAATGTTTCAAGCCAATTTTTTCACTCTTCTCTTTCACTTTCATCAAGTTCTTTGTTCTGCCATAAGGGTGGTGTCACCTGCATATCTGAGGTTATTGATATTTCTCTCGACAATCTTGATTCTAGCTTGTGCTTCATCCAGTCCAGCATTTTTCATGATATACTCTGTATATGTGTGTAAATGCACCCCCAAATTTGGAAGCATCCTCTCTGCTATGGCAACATGCAAATTACGATGCCCAGAGACGGACTTTATATCCCTTCTCCTCCCATAGTGCCTAATAGAAGCCTTTGCATGCAGCAGGTACTTAAGAAATATTTGTGAATGTCTTTATTGGGTTCAGGATAACCAACATTCTTTCCTTTGCTCCCATGTCACCGCACACCCCCCCCCCGCCCCATTTTCAGTGTGCTCACTATGCTACAGCTGTGTCCAAATTTACTGCTCATTTTACACCAGTAACATCTGGGAAGAAAACGTCCCTTGGAACAAGCTTCTGGAACCTTCTCTGAGGGTGCTATTTCTTCACATCTCCTGGGTGCTTCCAGCAAGGACTCTAGAGCCCTCCAGAAGGTGTGCATTGCTCACAATCAGATCATTCATTCTTCTGCTGACTATTCTCTCTTTCAAAGGTTTTCCTTACTTAGACTGTTCACCTCCTATAAGATCTACCGCAGGGACACTCTCAGGAAAGAGTCAGGCAAACACAAAATGAGAAAGGATGGTCTTTTTGGCAAGGATGAAGACAAGGGGCATCCCCCTGGGGTCAGATTTGGGTCCCTGATGGGCTGCAGCCCTGGCCCGCCTAGAGGGCGCAGTGACCCAGCATCCTGCCTTCCTTGTCAGCCCTGGGATAGGAGGATTCCAGAGAAGCATCTTAGTGCCCAGGACAGGGACAGAGCAGCCACACTGTGGGGCAGGTGAAAAGAAATAAAGCCACTAGATGTAACTGGTGGGATCATGCCAGAAGTCCCAAGGTTTCCAAAGAAACCTTTCCAGTTGGAACCGAGTTTTCCTCTCCCCAGCCATGCCCGGGGATTACACCTAAGCACTTGTTCATCTCCAGACAGCAGCAGCTGGAAAGGCTAGCAGGGGAGATTACAGCCCCCCACACCCACCTCCACTCCACTTTGTGCCTGGAGATTTCTTGGAAGCCCCACCCAGGAAGCTGGAGGAAGGGAAGGCTGAGGGGAGGGGAGGAAGGAAACCTAAAGGAAAGAAACTGGATCAAAGAGGAGGGGGAGCTCTTGTGTTCCAGATGCACGTCTTATAGTATGCAGCCTGCTTTCCATGGGTGGGAGCAACGGAGGGGCAGAGGAGCGCCCAGCAGTGGAACCCCAATCGAGGGCCTGCCAGCATCTGAGCACCTTCTAAGGCCAGGCCTGTGTAAGATGCTGGAAGAGGGCCCAGATGAAAAGCTACTTAAAGTGTTATAACTATGGGGTTTGTGGATTTTTTTTTTTCTATTTTATTTTTTTAGTTTAAGATGTGATTCCAGCTCCCAAGGAGCATCATTGGAGTCTGTTGAGGAAGACAACATGGATGATGAAGAAGCTGGAGTGAAGCCTCTAAACTGGCGTGTGACCAGGTTCTAGGCTGGGGTGCACAGCGTGTGAACTCGGGGGCTCATGGTGGGGCATGCGGTGTGATCCCCCAAAGGCCTCCTCAGAGGATTCCCTGCCTCTCCGACTAGGGTATCAGTATTCTGTGCACAGACTCCAGCAGGCAGAGGCTGGGTGGGAGCAGGGTCCGAGTGCCATTATCCCAACTCCAAGGGGTGGGGGATGGGAGGAGGACATTGAGTCTGGTCACTCCTTTCCGTGTGGGAGGAGGCA
Source organism: Cephalophus harveyi (assembly GCA_006410635.1). NCBI lineage: Eukaryota > Metazoa > Chordata > Mammalia > Artiodactyla > Bovidae > Cephalophus > Cephalophus harveyi. Next base: position 823,643 of record SJYT01058575.1, on the reverse strand, counting down.
TCTCAGTGCAGAATTCAGAAGGCTCACATGGTACAACCAACTGGGCCAACCAACACCCTCAAGACTCAGAGCCTTCCCAAGAGGTATGAGGACCCCAGATGGAAGGGACTCAGTTTCCAGATTCTCACGGAGGCAGCAAAATGTGCTGCCTCCAAAATATCCCTTTGGCATATGGATTACTTTGAGCTGAAACCAGTCAAGGCCCAGAAGACTCAGGAAGACCTTTGTCCCCCTTAGCTTCCTAAAGACTGGATCAGAGGGCCTGATCCAGGAGGGGAGCATCAATCACTAGAGGTAATCACAGCTGGAGCGAGGTGTGTAGCTGGGAGGAGCCCAATGAAGTCTGTTAAATTCCTCCCTGTGTCCTGTTGTATCTACCTGGCTCAGCAAACATTTATTTACCAAACATTTGCTTTTCGGTCTCCCTGTCAGTTGCCCCCTCTCCCTTGGTATCCATATATTTTGCATATGGATACAATACAATAATGTATCCACATTATTATCCATAATAATACAAGCAAGACGTCTTTTAATGAACGCACGATGGCACACCTAACCATCTCATACTTTTCCAAAAATGTTTACTTCTTATATTTAATAATTATTTTAATCAAATCTTATAGCAATGTGTTAATATTTGTTTTGATCACACGTGGATTATTATTAAGATGATAAAATGGCACCCCACTCCAGTAGTCTTGCCTGGAAACTCCCATGGACGGAGGAGCCTGGTAGGCTGCAGTCCATGGGGTCGCTGAGTCAGACACAGCTGAGCGACTTCACTTTCACTTTTCACTTTCATGCATTGGAGAAGGAAATGGCAACCCACTCTAGTGTTCTTGCCTGGAGAATCCCAGGGATGGCAGAGCCCAATGGGCTGCCATGGGGTCGCACAGAGTCGGACACGACTGAAGCGACTTAGCAGCAGCAGCAGCAGCAGAGGAAATAATTTTTAAATTTCCACTTTTGTTCTTATTTCTGTAACCAAGTATGATGGGCAGTCAATGAAAGATTTTCAATCACAAAAGTATCTTTTCTTGGCATAAAATCCTGTGTGGAAGAAGAATGGAAATACAATTTAAAGATAATAAATTTCCAATACCCAAAGAAGAGAATTTGTTGCATTTTTTAAATGGATGATGGGCTTCCCTTGTGGTTCAGCTGGTAAAGAATTCACCTACAATGCAGGAGATCTAGGATCAATCCTTGGGTTGGGACAATCCCCTGGAGAAGAGAACGGCTACCCACTCCAGTATTCTGGCCTGGAGAATTCCAAGGACTGTATAGTCCATAGGGTCACAAAGAGTCCGATGTGACTGAGCAACTTTCACTTTAAATGATGATAGTGGACATAAGACAACTATAGTGTTTCCTTTCTATTAGATATATTTTAAAGGGGAATGAATCGCTTTATTTTAAAATGCCAATATTTGCATTATGTGGGAAATTCTACTTCACATATTTAAACTTAATGAAGAGAGAAATTCAGCTGTCAACTTAAAAATGTGGATGGAAGAACATAGTTTTTTGGAAAAACTTGAGTATAGGTTAGCAAAAAGATTGGAAGACAAAAAAATTTAGGATTAAGGGGACTGAGATGCCATTGAGCAGAATGATATTAAGAAAAATTCCCAGGATTTTAATGTCAACTTAATATCTGTTTCTGCACACTGCACATGCTATCCCAAAACAAGATGAACCCCTCACTTCTGTTTATTTTTCCCAACTTTTTCTTCTCTTCATATTCTTTGGCATTCAGGCTGCAGTGGAGGTGAGGACATTAACTGGGCTCTGATAAATTCAACAATGATTGAGTATAAATATATGTATACATTTACATATTCATACCATATGCTATGACTATAACATATGCATATTTTTATAATATAAATTTCTAAATTTATATTTAGAAATTATTTATAATACTTATGTATTATGATTATAAAATATAACATTTTATTATTTAATTTATAATTATTATAATATAATTATAATGATAATTTATCATTATATATTTATTATTATAATTATTTTTTGTAATTTATTCTAATTATAAATATATAATTATAATTATCATATGAAAAATAAGTTTTTGGCTGTCCCCTCTAGAAATATATTTTCTAATCTTGACTCTCCTGAAAGAAATTGTGTCATATTTTCTACCGTTACCTGGTGTTTCATAAATTTGTTGGGCTGGTGACACTCACTGAGTGGAGTGTAATATGAGACCGGGGCTGGATGGCCTGCCCATACCCTGCTTGTGTGTTAAAGAAAGTGGACAAAGACTTGTAACAAAGGGAATCCGGTGGTTCTGGTTTCTCCTTGGCCACCACACACCATCCCTAGGACGCCAGTAAAGGGGAGAGACAGGGAGGCCTGAGGGACACAGCCCGAGGCCCATGCAGCCGGCCAGCCCTGCAGCGGTGCCCTGATCGCCACCGGAGAGCGGCCACAGCTGCTGGCCCAGGACTTGTCCGCACCCATTGAAGGCAGGAGATACAGCCTCGGTCTACAATGGGCTCTGACTGCCCCCAACACACAGTCACAGCCTGATTAACTCATTAACTCATTGACCACAGGATTTTTGCAGAAACTAACACTCTTGGCTGGCAGTTTTTCTTTTGGCCAACCCAAAATTAATTCTTTTATTTTGCTAACACTTTGTGAACACGACGTTCAAAAGGTAATACCTGACACACCTGTACAGCCTTCTAATTTTTGTGAAATATTTATTATCAGGTTATTCTTCTGTAGAAACAAAGGAGCATCCTCTAGCACTGTGAGTTTCATGTTCACTTTCCGAATCAGCATCAGTCACTCAGATTTTCTGTCTTTTTGTTGGTCTGATAGTCACATCATCTAAATCAGAATTATATTCTGAAGAACTATCTTCTGAGATCCTTCTATATATGTCACTCAGACAGTTAGAGAAAGTATCTGCATAAAATTCACGGAAAAATTCTTTTTCAATCAAAATTTTGCAGTGTGTCACTTTTGAAATTTTTAGTTTTATAATATACACAAGGTGGAAACAGAAACCTAATGGAGCAAAGTGTGAAGATAACAAAAATTGTTAAGCTGTATAATGAACCCTTGATCAATTTTAAGCTCTTAACAACTTCCCACAGTGATGCTAATTGTTATCACTCTCTAAAAATGTGTTGATAGGTCTCCAGTCAATAATGTCCAGGTCACAAAAGACGTATTAATACAACTCCAGTCAATAATTAATAACCCTGGAAACCAAGGGCTATTGAGGCAAGGCTTTGTCCCTGCACAGCAAACATGCTGCACATTCAGGGATCAGAAATTCCCACATAGTTACAAACAAGGACCCACACTATAGCACAGGGAACTCTGCTCAAAGTTTTGTGGCCGCCTAGATTGGGGGGGAGTCTGGGGGACAATGGATACATGCATATGGATGGCTGAGTCCCTTTGCTGTCCACCTGAAACTATCACAACATTGTTAATTGGTCATATTCCAATATAAAATAAGATTTTATTTTTCTAAAAAAGAAAGAAGCTCCCACACTCTCATCTTTTCACATTTTATAGGCTCATGTATGTTTTCATGTCTTTACTGTACTGATGGGCTGGCAGCCAAGTTACTTTGTACTCCTCACCTTTCAATATATTCATCTGTGAACAGAACTCAGTAACGGATAACGTCAGGCCCACATTTCTAAGAGAAAGAAGGGAAAGAAAAGGAAATCATGTTACATACCAAGCACGGCAAATTGCTGACAAAATTTCGGTGTATAAACCCAAGAGAATAGAGTTCTGTGCTCCAGAAGATGAACCAACAAAATCCACAGAACCTTGGCTTACTTATCTCTACAGTGGAGAGAATATTCCTCCTTAACCCCTCAGGGGTGAAATATGTAACAAATTCATAGCTTGGGGAGATTCCCTGATGGTTCAGATGATAAAGAATCCACCTGCCAATGCAGGAGATGCAGATTTGATCACTGGGTCGGGAAAATTCCCTGGAGAAGGAAATGCGAACCCACTCCAGTAATCTTGCCTGGAGAATCCCATTGACAGAGGAGCCTTACAGGCTACAGTCCATGGGGTCACACAGAGTCAGACACGACTTAGAGAATGAACAAGGGGAAGGATGTTGCTCCCCAATCCCGGATGAAATCTGTAACAATTTTATAGCTTGGGGATGAATTAGAAAGAAATTTGGAAGGTGCTGAGAGTTTAGAGGTAGTATTAAGATGTAGTGAAGTATTTCCTCTAAAATCAGTCTTGCGCAGAGCTTTCAAATATCTTGAGCTATTGTGACTCTTTCATCTTAAAAGTGGGTAACAACCCCTCTCAAATTCTTCTCCCACCTATTTTAACTCCTCCCCCCTTGTTGTTGCTCTATATCTGGGAGAATAATTCTGGGAATTTACCCACCAAAAATATGTTTAAATTCCCCCTCTTTCCCTTCACTCAGCGTGTGTAGTACTGCCTCCTACCCAAGTGAATCTAATTTTTTATTCTTCTGGCAACTGAAAACAAAACAAAACGCATGACCTAAAAGTTGAGAATTACGCTTTGTTTGGGGACCTTACTGAGGACTAAAGCCCAGGAAGGCAGCCTCTGAGATCGCTCTGAGGGACTTGTTCCAAAGAGGTTTAAGGGAAGAATCTGGTTCTATAGGAGTTTTTGCTGAAATAAAAAACGTAGTTGAACATCAAAAGATCACTGCTAACCACACATACACGCATACACACAATAGACTTCTTAAGTTGACTTCAATGCTTTTCTGTGTATGGAAAGAGGCAAGAGTCTGGGCTCACTGAGATTATTCCTTTAATAAGCATCTTAACTATCAGGGCCAGTATCTTATTCTTCTCCATCCTGAATCCCCCTCCATCCTGAATCCCCTGTACCTTCAGAGCAGCCGTGGTGGCTGATGGCTTTTTGGCTGCAGCATCCTTTGTTTACTGACATGGCAGGTGACCCTGTCTGTCCACACTTCCTAGAAGGATCCTGATCTTTATAAAGCCCTGGACCAGGAGAGAACATTGCTGACCACCTTTACTGGCCAGGATTTCTGCATATCACAGGGAGCTCTCCTCCTGGCCTTTCCCACACAGGGTTAAGGTGACCTCCCAGGCATACTCTCATTCCTGGTGAAGAGTCACGGAGCTTCGTGGGCTTCCATTGGACAGAAGCCTGGTCTATATTTGGACTGAGTAGTTTTCATCCTGGGGGCGCTGGTAGGGGTTATAGGAGTTTGTCTCATCATGTTATAGGCAGTTCCCAAACCACCAGGAGAGTGGAACATCAAACCCCAAAACTGATCCTGGTTTGGCTCAGTTGCTCTGCAGAACTGAGAAGGTCCTGTCACTGAAATTTCCCAAGAAAAGGAAACCACAAATCAGGTTGAATGTATCATCTTGGGCACATTTATCTTAAAGTGGACACAAACCCAATACCTCAGCCAAGTTTTTCTGTGCAATCACGATGTTTCACAGGAAGAAAAAAATAAAAGTACATTTTGTGAGTGGGGCAAAGGCCTAATAGTATGGTTTCTGATAAAGGTCAAAGGTCTGGGAGAGATTTTGGTGAAATCAGCTGAAGTGCTTAGCTTAAACCCAGAGCTAGCTGAGGTTTCAGATTTCACAAAGAAGCTTTTATTACAAGCCGTTCAGAAGTTGGTCTTCATAGCCCGAAGCCACTTAAGTAGGGCTGTGTCTTGAAAATGCTCTAAAACCACAGGGAACATTTTCCACATGAATCATCATCTGTCTGGGAAGTAAGAGGACTCAGGCAAATGCGCCTCCATTTTTCTTTGGGTCACTTGGACAATTCAGATGACAATGCACAGTGATCCCAGTCCACATTTTTTCAGATCTAAAGATGAATTTGTCATTTGAATGGGCTTGAGACTGGAAGTGAATTTTGTGAAGGTATGCGAAAAGGGGGCTGATGGTCGCTAACAGACCTGGGACACATTTTCTAAGTGATTTTTCCAAGATTCGCTCATCACATATTCAAATCCTACTTGGATGAGAGATGTTGAATTCCTCTCCCTCTTGGTTCCTGGAGGGTTGATCCCTGGGTCAGGAAGATCCCCTGGAGAAGGGATAGGCTACCCACTCCAGTATTCTTGGGCTTCCCTTGTGGCTCAGATGGTAAAGAATCTGTTTGAAATGCGGGAGACCTGGGTTCAACCCCTGGGTTAGGAAGATCCCCTGGAGGAGGGCATGGCCACCCACTCCAGTATTCTTGCCTGGAGAATCCCATGAACTGAAGAGCCTAGTGGGCTATAGTCATGGGGTCACAAAAAGTCAGCACAACTGAGCAACTTTCACTTTCACTTTGGTGCCTGGATTCATTCTGTAAGAACCAAAGGGAGAAGCTCATTTGCCCAGGAGAACCTCTCAGACTGTGAATCAGAACAGTCAGGGGCAAAGAACTGTAAACAGACACTGACTGGAAGGCCCATTCTTTTTCAAAGTATTTGTTTTATTTTTGACTGCACTGGATCTTTGTTGCTGCGCTCAGCTTTCTTTAATTGCCTCAAGCTGGGGCTGCGCTCTGTTGCCGTGCGGGCTTCTCGTTGTGGTGGCTTCTCTTGTGGTGGAGCAAGGGCTCCAGGAACCATGGGCTTCAGTAGCTGTGGGGCACGGGCTTCACTGCTCTGCGACACGTGGGATCTTGCTTTGGGACCAGCCGTGTCCCCTGCATTCCAAGGTGATTACTTAACCACTCAGTTCAGTTCAGTTCAGTCGCTCAGTCGTGTCCAACTCTTTGCAACCCCTTGAACCACAGCACGCCAGGCCTCCCTGTCCATCACCAACTCCCGTAGCCCACCCAAACCCATGTCCATTGAGTTGGTGATGCCATCCAACCATCTCATCCTCTGTCGTCCCCTTCTCCTGCCCTCAATCTTTCCCAGCATCAGGGTAGCCACTCAACCACCAGGGAAGTCCGGAAGGCCCATCCTTGAAGCCATATTGTGGCTGGTGGAATTACGTTCCTCACACCTCATCAAAGTCAGACCAACCCCAGTGGCAACCCAGACCCAGCCTGGTGTTCACAAAGCCCACCTGGGATAGTTTCCATTTGCTCCAACCCAAGAAACCTAAACAGTAGTTCTGTACTTGGAATTCCCCATGTGGAGAGAGCTGCTGTCTTCCAAATGGAGAGGAATCAGCACTAGTAACAGCCTGGGGTAACAGCTGGACTAAATTCACCTTTCTGCTATGACAAAATGAATTCCCAGGCATGTCCAGAATATGAGCACCGTTGGAGACACATTACCCCCATTTGCTAGGTGTCCTTTCTTTTTTTTTTACATTATATTTTATCTATTTTTATTAAGATCTGATTGATACATAACATTATATTAGTTTCAGGCGTAAAACATAATGACTCCATATTTGTATATATTGTGATGATCACTATAATAAATCTATTTAGCATCTCTCTTCACACACAGTTACAAATCTTTTTTATTTTCTTATGGTGAGAGCTTTTAAGAACCATTCCCTTAGCAACTTCTAAATATAGAAAACAGTATGATTAACTGCAGTCATCCCACATTGCATCCCCTGGACTTACTTATTTTATAACTGGAAGTTTGTACCTTTTGATTCCCTTCACCCATTTTTAATGGAAACCAAACCCAACGGTTGCAGGAGAAAGATGACTGCACTGAAGATATCAACTGACCTTCTATGTATTTGTTAGGGAGAGACCACTGGGCAGATGCCAAGATTTCTCACAACTGGTGCAAAGAGGAACCTACTATCAGTTCCATTAAGGCACTAGGCCTACAAGTGAGGGTTGGCTCATCATCTGAAGACAAGTACAACAATTTGGGCAGGAAGAGAGGTTGGGGGGTGGGGAGAGCAACATGCAGCCCCAGGGGCTTGGAGGGAGGGAGACACATTACTCCCATTTGCCCAGGACCCAGGGGCTTCCCAAGATAAGGTTTTTCAGTGCTAAAGCCAGAAAAGCTTGGGCAAACCCTGACGGTTTGGTTCCCACTCCACCGTGGCAGGAAGCACTCTGCCTAACCCTAACCAGAACCGGAACCAGAACTGCCTCTGGACCTCACGTTTATTCCCAGACCACAGCTGCAGGTGGGAACAGCTTCCATAGCCTCTGACCTTGGGGTTCTGGCAAGTCACTGTCCTGGTGTTTGTAAAACACAGTTGAAACCAGAGGATGCGGGAGGCGGGAAGGACAGCAGAGGACGGGGGAATGCTCTCTTGGGGAGCCCCAGCAGTGGTTGCAGACTTGACTTTTCTTAGTCTGAAGCTGCAGGAGAAGGAAGCAGTGAGCGCAAGCTGTCCCTCAAGAGTCCCAGGAATCCCGGGCACAGGTCACCTCCTTCAAATAGGGCTGGTGAGTCATGCCGGATGCCTCCTGGGCATGGATGAGGCGGCAACAGCTGTCATCCCAACTCTGCGGGCAGCCTGCAGGGCAGGAGCCAGCCTCTTGCCTCCACCAGCCTTGGAGATTCCTGGTCATAGGAAAATTCCTTAGAACGCTGGTTAGCAGGGAAAACTCAGGCTGTGGAACCCCAGACTCAGTAAGGCAGCTTTCATAGTGGTCTTTTACCTAGTGTTGCAGGTAATGAGCTTTTCCCCATAGAAGAGGACTGCTCCCCACCCCACCCCCCACCCCCCATATTTCATAACCAGTGCTTTGACATAGCTATCCCTATGCTGGAACATTCTGTCCTGTGCCAACAGACTCCCTCATCTCAGCACAGTGACTTTCGCTCCACAGAGGAACTTTGCTGCCCTATTCTAGGACTACGACATAATTCTACCCACTCCTACAGAGTCATCCTTCCTGGAAGGTTGACAGTCACTAAGGCTTCCCCGGCAAAACAATGCTGCATCTGGGTTTGCCCAAATTTTCATGCTTTTAGTACAGAAAGATTTTTTTTAAATTATTTTTATTTTTTAGGTTGTGCTGGGTTTTCCTTGCTGCGCATGGGCTTTTTCTAGTTGTGGCGAGCGGAGACTTCTCATCTTGTTGCAGCGTACACGCTCTAGGGCACGCCAGCTTCAGTAGTAGTGGCGCACCGGATTAGTTGTCCCAAGATGTGTGGGGTCTTCCAGGGCCAGGGATTGAACCCATGTCCCCTGCCTGGCCAGGCAGATTCTTAACCACTGGACCACCAGGGAAGTCCAAGATTTTTCTATTTCTGACCCTCAGAGGGGTCCCCAGTCTTCCTTCCCCTACACTGATAAGGAGGCTAGAGGATCATGCTCCACCTTTCCTGGTTCATTTTTTCCTGCATCTATCCAATGAAGAGGAACTAAAAAGCCTCTTAATGAAGATGAAAGAGGAGAGTGAAAAAACTGGCCTAAAACTCAACATTCAAAAAACAAAGATCATGGCATCTGGTTCCATCACTTCGTGGCGAATAGATGGGGCAAAAATGGAAATAGTGACAAACTTTATTTTCTTGGGCTACAAAATCACTGCTGATGGTGACTGCAGCCATGCAATTAAAAGACACTTGCTCCTTAGAAGAAAAGATATGGCAAACTTAGACAACATATTAAAAAGCAGAGACATTACTTTGCCGACAAAGGTCCGTCTAGTCAAAGCTGTGGTTTTTCTAAATGTACAGATGTGAGAAAGTGATAGTCACTCAGTCATGTCTATAGAAGGCTGAGCACTGAAGAATTGATGCTTTTGAGCTGTGGTACTAGAGAAGACTCTTGAGAGTCCCTTGGACTGCAAGGAGATCAAACCAGTCAATCCTAAAAGAAATCAACCCTGAATATTCATTGGAAGGACTAATGCTGAAGCTGAAGCTCCAATACTTTGGCCACCTGATATGAAGAGCTGACTCTCTTGAAAAAGTCTCTGATGCTGGGAAAGATTGAAGGCAGGAGGAGAAAGGGATAACAGAGGAGGAACTTATTGGATGGCATGACCAAGTCAATGGACATGAGTTTGGGTAAACTCTGGGAGACAGTGAAGGACAGGGAAGCTTGGCATGCTGCAGTCCATGGGGTTTCAAAGATTCGGACATGACTGAGCAACTGAACAACAACAAATCCATCAAAGAGAATTTGCTGGACATCCTTGGAGAAGGTGAGGGCTTCCCTGGTGGCTCAGCTGGTAAAGAACCTGCCAACAATGCTGGAGACCTGGGTTTAATCTCTAGGTCAGAAAGATCCTCTACGGAAGGGAAAGGCTAGCCACTCCAGTATTCTAGCCTGGAGATTCCATGGACAGAGAAGCCTGGCAGGCTCCTCCATGGGTTTGCAAAGAGTGGGACGCTACTGAGCAACTTTCACTTTCACTTTTAGAGAAGGTGAAAACTTCCCAGCACTGTGGTTTTTTCAACTGGCACACATCTGAAGCTGTGAGATAGACTGCAGTGAATCTGTTTTTAAAAATAGTTCTGGGGCTTTTTATACACAAGTTCTTTATTGTGGGGGGGGAAGTACACTATAGTTAATTTACAATACACAAGCTCTTTAAAAACAAAAATTTCGACGGAACAATTTTCTCAAAATAAACCACTTGCCAGATTAAGAAATATGTATTTTGGGGTTGTCTTCAAATATCTGATTGTGTCCCAATCAACATTTCCATGCATATTTCTTCATAAGAGCTTTAATCTGAGTATTTTCCACAATGTGCCCTTGACACAAGAGATCATTCACAATCTCTTAGCAGAGAAAGAAAAGCAGTCACAGCGGCTGTGATGGGCGCTATGACAGACAGCTGGCTGGGGACTCAGAGCGTGGCACAGTCCTGGCTGAGCACAGAGGGGCATAGGCGGGAGGCTCCTCAGAAAATGAAAACATATCATATTTTACCGTGTATATACGGGATCTAGAAAAATACTATTGATGAATCTATTTGCAGGGAAGGGATGGAGATGCTGACATAGAGAACAGACTTGTGCACACAGTGGGGGAAGGAGAGAGTGGGACAAGTGGAGACAGTAGCATAGACATGCATATACTATCACGGGTAAAGCAAAGATGCCGGTGAGATGTTGCTATGGCACAGGGAGCCCAGCCAGGCGCTCTGTGATGACCTAGAGGGGTGGGTTGGGAAGAGGGGAGAGAGGCTCAACAGGGAGGGGATATATGTATACTTATGACTGATTTGTGTATTGTATGACAGAAACCATCAAAACATTGTAAAGCAATTTTCTTCCAATTAAAAAATAAAACGAACAAAGAACGTGAAGGCTGGAAGCCGTCTCAGAGGATGAGTGAAGTTGATTACTATCAGGGTGGGGGGACCTGTTGAGACAGGTGGTTTGTGCTTCAGACACACGATTGCAGAGATAAAGCAAGGCTAGATCTTACAGGCCCTCGTGTGCCAGGTTGAGGAACTCTGGCTTCATCCTGTGCGCTTTGGGGATTTGTTGTAAAGGATTTCAAATAGGAAAGTGACATGATCGAATTTGTATCTGGAGTCTCTTAAACAAAGGGTCAGAGAGAGGAGAGTCTAGAGGCAAAGAAATCAGCTGAGAGCCTTGGCAGTGGTCCAGACGAGAGGTGAAGAGGGATGGGAGTAAGGGGAAGTCGTGGGAGTGGAGAGAAGACAGCAAAATTCCCTCTACTTAGGAAGTGAAACTACCAATATTTCATGAGTATTGGATATTGGAGGTGCCAAGGCACGAACATCAAGAGAAACATCCTGCTAAGAGAAGGAAGCCTACCCGAAGCACGCATCAGACTCTGTCGGGTAGTAACTCCTGGGAAAAGATTTATTTTCAAAGAAATTAAAGGTAACTTGTCGTGTGTCTGGACGAGGAAGAGTGCTTCATGAGGTTGTACGGGATGGGGTGGAGGGGACTTGACAGGTAGGTGGGGGCAGGGTTGGGAACAGAAGGCTTCCATGTTCAGACGGAAATATTGTTGGGGATTCTTTGCATACGGCATGAAGAGGTCCTTATGGGGGTTCAGAACACACTTCTTTTTCCACTACTTTCTTTTTTATTATTATTTTTTAAACTTTAGAAAAAATTTTGACTGTACCTCACGGCTTGGGGAACCTTAGTTCCCTGACCAGGAATCCAATCTGGGCCCACAGCCCTGAAAGCACTGAGTTTTAACTGCTGGACCCCCAAGGAATTCCCTTCATTACTTCTTTTATAGCCAGGTTTGCCACCATGATAGAAGCCCTCTTAACCGGGCTCCCCCTTAAACTGCTAGATAAGCCCTAATCTCCCCTTTTCAGGAAAACACAGACTAAAGTTCCTCATCCATGAAGCATACAGGCTGGTTTGCCTGGGGGTTCTCAGGCTAACTCCAGGCCTGGCCCAGGTAGGCAGATCCAGGAGTATCCAGGTTATCCATCCAGGGTATCCACCCACCAAGGGATCAGAGAGACAGGACAAGCTGGAGCCCTCCTGTGTGGGAGCCAGTTAAACACAGCAGACATTTTCGCAGCCTGTGAGACACTGGCCAGTGCCTGGCCAGACTCTGAAGACTTACAGGTGTGAGACTGTGCCTGCCTTATAGAGGCTGAACCCAAGGCTTGCAATCCCAACTCTTCTAGAGGCTGAGCAGGGATTGGGCCAGGCTGAGAGGGCAAGTATGGTGGTGGATGCTGGGGGACCCCTGCTCTGATCAAGTGTCCCGAAGTGGCCGGGCTGTGCATGGGCCAGCGAGCAGTACAAGTGCCCAGGGCCCTGTGCTCAGAAGGGCCCCACATTTGGGTTTTAAGGCTCTTCCTAGAATGATTTTGATTATTAAATTTTAGCTTGGAATTTGTGTTTTATAAATGAAGTCGGATGGGATACAGGAGTAGAGGTTCCGGGAGGCCTCAGCCCATGGAGGGCTGTTGGTCACTGGCTCCCCAGCCACCCTTGGCTCCCCAGGACCAACCAGGCACTGCCTCGGGGCCCCTGCCAGGCCACTCCTGCTGGTGCTCATCTTTGGGGGGATCCAAGGCACATCGGCAGGGGAGTGGCATCCAGCGTTCTTCTACCTTCACTGGCCACCTGTGGGGTCCTGAGTGTGGGCACCAGGAGTAGGGGTGTCTCCCAGAGGACTCAGCCTCGATCTTATCTGCCCTGAGTTGGCAGTGCCATTGCACAAATGAGACTAAAAGCTCCTCCCTCAATTAAAATAGTTTCAATAAGAGTGGTCGTATACGTATTTTTCAGTGTGTCTGGAAATTATCTAGTAAATGAGCATGTGAAATCGACAGGCTGTTCTGGGTCTCTTCTTCCCATTGTGCCCAAGTTCCTGTTTAGAAGTTTCTCAATGATAACTTCCTGAAGCTTTGAAATCGATGCTATTTTGAGGACTTCTCCACTCTGTCTCACCCCGAAGACTGGCCTTGGACACCTCACCCTGCTGCTTCTCTTTCAAAAAGGATCTCTGTCCCAGCAACCAAGTCAGAAACATTAGTCCATTGACAGAGGAATGGATAAAAAAGATATGGTACATATCTTCTTCGGAATATGTATGTAGGCAGGAATCTGCCTGCAATGCGGGAGACCCTGGTTCAATCCCTGGGTCTGGAAGATCCCCTGGAGAAGGAAATGGCAACCCACTCCAGTATTCTTGCCCGGAGAATTCCATAGACAGAGGAACCTGGTGGGCCACAGTCCATGGGGTCACAAAGAGTCGGACACGACTGAGCCACTAAGCATGCACGTGTGCATGTACTGATGACTCCAGTTCACTTGCAGTGTTTTATTTAAAGCGAGAAAGTTTGGTGGGTAGACACACAGTTGGACAGATATGGCATAAAGCAAGTACGGGAAACCATTCATTGTATTGATAGAATCAAGGTGGTAGGTGTCCATTAAAAGATCCTTTCTCTGTTGCAGTATGTTTGGACATTTCCATAGTTAAATATTAGTGGGACAAGCCATGTTCGAGCAGAGCAGAAAAGAACAGGCATCCTCATCATTCAGAACCCTTTGGACATTGGAGAGTGGCAAAGATGCAGGGCTGGTATCTGGGCATCCCATGGACCATGTTATGATACCCAGGGAAATTTCTATAGCAATGACAGACAGAAAGACTCCTGGAAGCAAAAGACAATTTCCTGTGCCAGCTTTGGGGGAGACAAAACAAACACCTGAAAAAAAAAAAAAGGCAGTGAGAAAAGCACAAACGTACCCCCCACCCCACATGTGATTAGCCCACGTTATCAGCACAGACAAGCCGTGTTAAAGAAAGATAGAGGCCAGGCCAGCTCTGCAGGCTAATCTCTCCAAGAATTAAAGCTTCATTAACTTGTTTTTGGCATTTCTCAGGAAGAATCCACAAGTTCTGAACTGTGACCGTTTGTATATTATTTCTTCTTATCGCTAAGAAAAAAAAAAAAACAACACACGGTTTGCCCACACTGACAGTGATTGGTGGACAGTGAAGACCTAACGCTGACTGTTTGGAATTTATCACTTGTTGGCAATTTCCTGCCTTTTTCACTCCCTCAAGTCCATCCCTACAGGCTCTTAGGCTAGAAACCCCCTTTTCTTACCTCACTCCCACCCACGATGTTCCGTTTTTCTCCTCTTCCCTTGCTTTTTGAAGGGATCAGTGGTGAAGGGAAGGGTTGCTAGGAAGCACCTCACTTTATCCTCTCCAATTCTCCAGCTTGGGCTTGTTGCTTTCCAGGAATGGGGAGATGACTATCACATCCTGAGGCCGGACTGTTCTGGGTGCCATACTTGATGATGGAATCTCAGGAAGGGAAGGAGAGGACAGAGGATTCTCAGGAGCCTCAGAGCCTTTCCCAGAGCAAAAGCAAATTTCCTATACTATGTGTGTGATGTTCTGGGGAGGACTGAAGACAGATAAGGACCCCAGAAAGCCAGAAACTTCAGGCACTTGCCCCTTCCCTGGCGCTTCCCTTGGGCAAAGCCCGTCTGCCCAGAGTCCTAACACTGCGGTCTAGTTTGTAATTTTGGGAAACGACCCCTTTCCAAAATTCATCCTCAAGCCTCAGAAAATTCCCCACAATTCCAGTGTACAGAGTGAAAACAGCATGGAATTCAGAGCTGGAAAAACCTAGACTCCAGTCTCCATGCTCCCTTCTGTGTAGGTGTTAAGATCTTAGGAAGGGTTGTTTCTGGAGGCACTGTCTAGGGCCCCAGGCCCCACGGACAGGATCACTGTGAGGCTCCAGAAGACTTGTGGTGTGAAAACTCCTGACATATCGCTGTGCACACTGAACGTCTGGAGTCTGAGAGTGGAGGTAATGGTGCAAAAGGGAGGAGATGAAGGCATTTCCCATTCAGAAGCAGGTGTCCTGGGACAAAGCTCTGCTCAATCACCCAGCACTGGACAAGGCCGCTGTGTGATCAAGCAGGCTGGGGCTGCAATGAGGGGCGGGGGTTAAACTCAGCCTCTGTGCAGACAGTGGTTAGAAGAACACACATTTCACCTCACAGGGTCTGTGGGTCAGAAGTCCAGACACAGCAAATCTAGGACCTCCACTTGTGGTGTGCCCAAGCTGAAACTGAGGGTTCCACAGGGGCTATGAACTCTTCCGGGGCTCAGGGTCACCTTCTCGGGTCACTGGTTGTCAGCAGAATCATTCCTTACAGGAGGAGGAGGAGGTCCTGTTTTCTTTTTACTGAAGAAGAGTAGATCTGCAATGTCGTGTTAGTTTCAAACACACAACAAAGTGATTCAGTTATACATGTATATTATCTTTCAGAATGCTTTCCCTTATAGATTATTAAAAGATATCAAGTAGAGTTCCCTGTGGTATACAATAGGTCGTTATTTTTTATCTATTTTTCATACAGTAGTATGTATCTGTTAATTCCAAACTCATAATTTATCCTTCCCCTCTTTCCCCTTGGGTAAAGTTTGCTTTATGTGTCTGTGGGTCTATTACTGTTTTGTAAATAGATTCATGTTTTAAATCACTTTTTTAAGATTTTACATATGTGTCTATTTCTGAGACATGTGGCATCATCAGATACAGAGGAATAAAAGATTGGATGCAGGTACTGTGCCAGCTGACAGAAAAGTTCTTCTTTGAAGACCTCCTTAGCAAGATATTAGGACTGACACATATACTATATACACTATTCTATATACTATAAACACATATACTATATATAAAATGCTTCCCTGGCGGCTCAGTCGGTAAAGAATCTGCCTGCAATGCAGGAGACCTGGGTTCGATCTCTGGGTCGGGAACATCCCTGAAGGAGGAAATGGCTACCCACTCCTGTATTCTTACCTGGAGAATCCCATGGACAGAGAAGCCTGATAGGTTACAGTCCATGGAGTCGTATAAAATAGATAACCAACAAGAGCCTATTGTATAGCACAGGGAACTCTGCTCAATACTAATGATCTATATGGGAAGAGAATCCAAAACAAGAGTGGATATATGTTATGTATAACTGAATCACTTTGCTGTACACCTGAAGCTCACACAACATTGTAAATCAACTACACTCCAATAAAAATTTTAAAAAAGAGGGAGAGACAGACTCCTGCTGCCCTGAGGCCCTATTACATGAATTGATACTTACAGTCGGCAGGACAGACCCTGTTTTACCGAAACCTTCCAGCTGGAGCGTCGTCTTTTTGTAACCTCAATGACGGCAGGGAAAATGATTCATGGGTTCACAGATAAGAGAGAAAGAGACAGGGCCAGACAGTGAACCGTTCATGCCTCATCCTAAAGCCGAGAAAACCTCACTCTGGGGTTGGACGTCTCCAAAGACCAAGGTACAAATCAGGCTGGTTCTCCCAGTACCAGAGAACAACAGAGGCAGGGAGCAGAAGTCCAGGCTGCTGGTGGGGCTGTCAGGCAGATGCTCATTCTTTCTGAACACCAGTGCCTTCCTGCCCTTGGGGATCTTTGCAATGTCACCTTGGGCTGTTCAAAGTCCTTTCTGGTCCAATTTCTGGTAGGGTTACTTGGAGCAAAACCATTCCCTGGCAGCTATTTGTTGCATGCTGGGTTCTGAGGGAACTCAGGCATAAACCTGTGAAAAATGAAACAGCAAGACCCAATGCCAAGAAGACAAGGGAAGAGATAGCATTGTTCACCATGATTAATTGCCAGATGGTCAAGATAAAAACCTCCCTGGAGTTCAGAAGCAGCAGCAATTGCCTCACACTCGGTGCTGAGTCAGAGCTTGACTTGATGAAAATTGTTAGCCTGGATTCAGTCCAAACTATTTTTTTTTTCTTCTCTCACCACCTTCCATTCCTCCTCCCCTCCAGAACTTCTGGGTGTTTAGAAGCAAAGGTGTTTTTCTAAGCAAAGTGTTAAGAAGAGCTGTCTGTCTAAACAGGCTTCCAAAGAACAGCAAGAAAGCACCATGAGGTAGCAGTGTCTTAAAGCAATCCAGGTTTTTCACTTGATGGAGAAACTTGGTTTCAGCATGAGAAATACAGAAAAGTCATAGAGTGTGCCTTTCCTCTCACAAGTGACTTCTATGCAGGTAGAAACAAAATGCTCCATCACCCCCTGTTTGATGGGAGCCAAGCTTGAATCCAGCAAAGTTGCTGGGTTTGACCTAAACCAAGACTCAGAAAAAGTCCTTTCAAAAGTATTTACCGAGCCTCTATGTAAAATAAGGCAGACTTACCTTCCGAGAATTTACAGTTTATGTGCAAAGAGAAAAATAACAGCACAGTGTGTCTGGGTTACCTATTGCTGTGTCAAATACCATCGTAAAACTTCGTGGCTAAAAATTTAAAAACAAAAACAATGCTTTGTTTCTCAAATGTCTGTGGGTGGATTGGGCTCAGCTGGGCAGTTCTTCTGCTTCACATCCTGAAACAGCTGCATTCAACTGGGAGCCTGGCAGGGAGAGGGGTGGAAGGTCGAAGAAAGCCATCATCCCACCAGGGTCTCACATTTTTCAGTAGCCAAGCCTGAGTTTCTTGAAGGTGTGGTGATTTGCTTCCAAGGAGGAGGGTTCTAAGGAAACAAGCTCCAGGATACAGGTCCTAGCAATTATTTTTATCACTCTGATTAATGTCCTGGTGGTTGAAGCAAGTCACAGGATCACTCCCACAGTTGTATGGGAGGGGTCATGTAAATTTATGCAAATAGGAGGTGTGTTTCTTCTGGGGGTTACCAATGTAGTCATCCTCCATGTAGTCTAGTAAATAGTAGGAAAGCAGTAAGGAGAACATCAGAGGGGCAACAAACCTCAGATTTAAAGGTCAAGGTGACTTCCTGGAGGAACAGACTTTAACTGAAAGGAGAAGGATAAGGAGGCATGCCAAAGATATCTATCGTTTTATCCTTATCTCTCAGAAAGCTACTCATAAGGTTTGTATTAAGTATACTATGCATACAGTTATTTTGTTTTTATTTTGCAAGAATTAATCAACTGTCAGGAGACATAGACATAGCACACTTTTCATAGGGCCACAGCTGCCAGCAAGACCAACTCAATCTCCATCACGTCTCTCCTATTCACTCTGGGCCCATTTCCCAGCGATTTGACCCTGTCTTTGGATTCTATTGTAAGAATCTCTCAGAAGTAAGCTCTCACAGAAAAACCCAAATGAGCTTTTTACCCAATACATGTCAGCGTTTCCTGCTCTCACTTTCCACTTGGTAGCATTGGATGCCTCCGGAGCAAAAATGTTCCTATGTTGATTGTTAAGCCTTAATTCTTTTAAGATTATTATTTCCTGATTCCTCGGCTGCTTTTTCTTGGAACTCTGAGCATTTTCCCAAGAATGGTGGAGAAGGCATTCTTGCCTAGGGGAACACTTGAATTGTGGCTGAAACAAAGAGGCTGAAGGGGAGAGGCAGTCAGCGTGAAGCAGAAGGGGAGAAGTCATGCAAGAAGGGTCTCATCTCATGCGCCCTTTTGAATTAGAGCTTTATCCTAAAGGAAATAGGAAATCACTGAAAAGTTTGAAGAAGGGGAATGACACAATCAGAATTTCATTTTGGAAAGATCTCCAAGGCAGAGGTGTGGACAATGGATTGGAGGCCGGAAAATCTACTAGAAAGCTGAAGAAATGGTGCCAGAGGTTGACAAGAATGTTGTGAACTTGGTAGGGGCCACCGGGATGGGACAGGAAGGAACCAGGAATCCGGAAAGACCAGTCTTCATGATTGACTGGATGTGGGACATGGGGGTCAGCTAAAGTTTGCAGTCAGCCTCTGGTCTCATGCCTGAGGATCTGTCCAGGAAGATACCCCAGATTCTGAATGTATATGGATAGCAGAGATTAACAGTTTCTTCTTATAGCCCGCCAAACACCTCCCCCAGTTATTTCCTTTTGTAGAGGCTCACCCTCTCGCCTTACACAGTGTCTGTCTTAACCTTGAAGTTTCCTAAACAAAAGTCATCTTTAAAATTATTATTTTCCACCACAATCCTTAAGCATATCCCAGAGACAACTCTGTTCCATCATGGCTATGTCAGGTTCGAATAGTGCTTTTATCTCATTTTCCAGACAGGAGCAAGCCAAGAAAAATTCCAGAATGAAAATCCAGGATTCAGAAAGCAATAAAGAAGGTGCTTTTTCCAAAGCACCACTGCTGGTCTGTATGCCTGTTCAGTGTTTCTGAAAATGGCACCAACTCTGCTTGGCTGATGCAACCCCACGGCTTCCATTCTGTGGCTTAGAGCATGGTGGCTGGTGTGATGGGCTGGGACAGTGATGAACACATTCATGAACTCTGCCCTCTGCACGGAGACGGTTCTCCATGGTCCCTTCACATCTCTGTACTTCTTGCCAGCAGAGGCACTATTCTTTTCAAGGATGTTTGTATGGCAAATAGCTTAGGAAAAAAGAGATAGGATCTCCCTTTTGAGAAAAAGGAAGTTTGTACTATGTCATGTAATAAAGATGACTCCCTTCAAGACCAAGGTCAGGTTTGCTAGCAGCCCATGATAAATGATTGGGGTTCCTTAAGCACAGAGTTCCTGAGCTGTGATGCCAGCCCCATGTGTGCGGTGTCAACCTGAACTTGACAGACGAGGGGAGCTGATGGAGGAGCCTGAAGCTCACACTGCCCCCTGAGCTGCTTCATCGCGTGTTTCAGACCCAGGAGTCTCATGTCTTCTGCCAGCATCCATGCAGTTGCAACAGGTGAGCCAGTGAGCTTGTGAGGAGGGTAAAAAAACACTCAAATCCTTCAGTTTCTGAAACTCCCACAGAGTTGACATTCTGGTGGAGGAAGAAAAAAACATGTAAACAAGCAAAGCAATCGTGATTCTCAGAATGACTAGAGAGAAACAGATCAGAGGCTAAAACAGACAACGTGGGTCATGGTGGGGGTACCACAGTGGGGATGGCCGCTCGGGAGTGGGACCACTCCAAGCATCTAAGGGAGAACTTAGGCAAAACTCATCAAGAGGCAGGAGCCCAAGGACCCCAGGCAGTGGAAATTGCACATACACCCTGAGGCCTGTTTGAGGAACGGGAAAAAGACCGATGGGGCTGCGGGATGGTAAATGAGAGAAACCAGTATCCTGAGATGAGGGGAGACGTGGGCACAGCAAGAGCAGCACGAATTCTAGCATGTCATAGGTTTGGGACATTTCTTAAGACTTTCAAGCAGGGAGTGAACTGGCCTGTTTTTTTAATTCAACAATGTTTATATGTCTACTAGCTGCAAGTCTGGGCCCTGGAGACGCTGCAAGGAACCAACCATACATGGAGTTAACATTCTAATTGGGGGTTGGGGGTAGGGAGGACATGATAAGTAAAATGCAGAGACGTTAGGTGGTGGAGAGTGCTGCGGAGGGGCTGGGGGTGGGGGAGCCTAGGTGAGAGCTCAGACAGGTGGCCGGGGGCCCCACTGAGAGGGAGACATTTGAGCCTGACCTGAGGAGGGGCGGAAGGCAGCTGTGGGGTATCTGTGGGGGGCCTCCAGGTGGGAGGGGACACAGCAAGCAAGTTCACAGATCCTGGGGTGGGGCACATCTGACCTTGGAGGGTCTAGAGTGGGGTGAGGGCTTCCCAGGGGGCTCAGTGGTAAAGAACCCGCCTGCCAATGAGGGAGACGTGGCTTCGATCCCTGGGCTGGGAAGATCCCCTGGAGAAGAAAGTGGCGGCCCACTCCAGTACTCTTGACTGGAGAATCCCCATGGACAGAGGAGCCTGGTGGGCTGCAATCCACAGGGTCGCAAAGAGTCAGACGTGACTTAGCAACAAAATGACAGAACAGTGTGGGCCAGCGGGGTCCTTGTGGACGTGCTCGAGAGGCCCCAGCGCAGTGCTTTGCAACCGTTACGAGGACTTGGGCATTGACTCTGAGCGACAACAACCCTCATAGGACTCCATCTTTGAAAACGAAAGAGAAACTGGGAGAAAACAAGAACAAGTAGGGAACATCACCGTCAGCGGCGTCCTGAGATTCTCAGAGAATTAAGGGAGGATTTAAGACAGAGTCTGCTCCTGTTTCAATGTTCTGCAATACTGCACTATTTTCCCTTCAAGAGAGATGATAACAAATACCAGAAAAATCACTGTCAGCGCTCAGGCAAACGGGAACCGCCCCCTGCTGGCCGACGGCGGTAACGCAGGCCAGGCGTTTCTCTTGGGGGAAGGTACCCTGCTCAGTAGGAAGGTACCCTGTTCAGTAGGGGCTTCCCTCATAGCTCAGTCCCTAAAGAATTTGCCTGCAATGCAGGAGATCCGGGTTCAATCTTTGGGTCGGGAAGAACCCAGGCTACAGTCCACGGGGTCAAAAGAGTTGGACAAGACTTAGCGACCAAACCACCACTGCCTGGGAGGTGGCAGGATTTTATTCCTCTCCATCTGATTCCTTTCCCCAGGAGGTGGCAGAATTCTATTCCTCTCCATCTGATTCCTTCCCCCAGGAGGTGGCAGGATTCTATTCCTCTCCATCTGATTCCTTCCCCCAGAGACCATCAGACCTACAGGGCAAGTCCAGGCAATTGTCTTAGACAATAGACTCTATCTAGGCAGCACCTCTCACTGGTTTCCCTACAAATTAACTGGGGATCCGGGGTTGATTCCTAGATGCCCCTCCTGCAAGGAGGGCACAAGGAAGTCTTCCCAGGGCAGCTCTGGCACCGGAAGCCCTGGTGGGGAGCCCAGACCTGAAGCCCAGGAGAGAACCCCCTTCCCTCAGGATTTCAGTCATCCATTCAGGACAGAGTCCTCAGGAGGAGGAAAGGACCATGTCCAGGCTGCATGACCTGACTCTGATACTTCTTGTCCCTGCTCCAATTAGCCCAGGAATATCTGCTCACTGACTGTTCTCCCCAACTCCCGCATTGCCATTCTGGGTTCCGGTTAAAGAGAAAAGGTCTCCTTCCCGGGGCCCTGCCCAGAGCTGGAGTCACTGGACATCTTACACATGTGTCCCCACCAGCCAGCTGGGCCCACGGGGCTCTGTCCTGGCCTGCTGTGGCCTGCCCGGGCACACCCAGGGAAGGATGTCATCTGTGTGTCATCTGTGGTTGTGCTGCGTCCACATGTGAGTTCAGGAACACCCGTGCCAGGGCTGGGGCATGTTCCCTCCAAACCCATGAGTTGAAACTCTGATCTCTATTGTGACTATGTAAGGAGACGTGACCTGTAAGGCGGTGCTGAAGACTGAATGAGGTCATAAGGGTGGGTGGGGCCCTAACCCAGTAAGGCTGGTGTTCTCTTGAGAAGAGGTAAGGGGAAGGGGAGGTAGGAGGTGGCCGTCTGCAAGCCCAGTAGGGAGCCAGCTGCAGACACCAGACCAACAGACACCAAACCTGCCAACACCTTGACCTTGGATGTCCAGCCTGCAGAAAATGTCTGTGGTTCAAGTCTCCAGACTCCGAAAGACTCTGGCGTCTTTTGTTACAGCAGATGGAGCCGACTAACACAGTCACATGTGTGTCAGGAGGTCGAGCCATGGGAAGCGAGAGAGACGGTCTATTATGAGACATTCTCACTCAGGGTGGGACAGAGAGGCTGGGATGGAAGGAGAAGCAGGAAACAGGACAGGAACAAAGACTGTCCGATGTTGCCAGGGCCCCCAGTACCTCCATCCTATGGACTGCATCCTGCTTCCTTTCTGTAATTGTCATCAGGAGCGTGCAGCGGGGCCCAGTGACCCTCTGTGGCCTGCCGTTTACCAAGAGAACACTCCAGATCGGAGCTTTCACAGTTCACTCGCCTGCATTTGGAGGTCTCCCCCAACCCCCCGGCCCTGGGTAAGCTTCTATGGTGCAGAACATGCTTTCCTGATGGAGTTGAACATGCCGGCATCCTGGGCAGGCCTGTGTTAAGCCAGTACTAGGCATAAATATTTGCCTGCATTGTTCAGCCATCTCACAGATACAAGTACCCCTTAAAAACAGCAGTGCTGTACACAAAATTTTCAAGAGAAGACATGTTGGGTGTGTGTGTGTGTGTGTACCACGCCCCTTCTATCTTCTTTCCAAGATAATTAGAGCTTTCGGAAGGGAAAGGGAGAGGAAAGTGGCTAACACACAGCCATGCCCACATGTGCCCCGTCACCTCATCAGAGTGATGCCCTTCCCCCCACCCCAGCCAAGAGACAGCACTTTAGCAAGAATACACCTTCTCTAAGACACTGATGTTGAAGCTGAAACTCCAATCTTTTGGCCACCTGATGCGAAGAGCTGACTCTTTGGAAAAGACCCTGATGCTGGAAAAGATTGAAGGCAGGAGGAGAGGGGGATGACAGAGGATGAGATGGTTGAATGGCATCACTGACTCGATGGACATGAGTTTGAGCAAGCTCTGGGAGTTAGTGATGGACAGGGAGGCCTGGCATGCTGCAGTCCACAGGGTCGCAAAGAGTCAGACACGACTGAGTGAACTGACCTGAACTGAAGCCAGGAGGATGCAGTCATAGAGGAATTTGTCTGCAAATAAACGTGTAGACTTAAAACTCAGCCTTCCTGATCGAAATTGGTTGCAAAAAGTTACACTGGGTCAGAGAGAGAAAGTGGGAGAGATTTCACTAATGACCAGAAATGCTTTTCAAAGGCAAACTCTCTTCCCTCAAAGCCACGCAGCCCTACCTTCTTGGAAGTGAACAGTGATGGAAGCTGGAGGAGGGTCGACATCCCATACCCCAATACCACACACACATACACACACACACACACACACACACACACACACACACACTGCACCACAGGCCTGATTCAGTGTGCAGGCAGCACCAGCACAAGGGTGCGGCCTCAGCACGAAAGAGGTCCCCCCAGCACTCTGACCCTTGTTATCAAAAATAGTGGTTCTTGGATGCGACAGCTGGGATGGTTGGAATTGTTGCAAGAAATTCCTAGCAGGCCGGGCACTTCTAGGGGAGCCTGTGAGTTGAGATGGGGACAGATGGAGGGCAAGAAAAATGTTCAAAGAACGCTGTTACTCTCAGCTATCAGCTCCAGGTTCTAAACTGAGAAAGCTGCTGCTTGCCTCAGAGAAAAGAGAAGCCCATCCATGAACCCTATGTCCAGAAGGGGCTTGGCATCTCCCCTGCGAGGACCTTGAGACCTTTGTACAAATCAAGCTCCCTCTTTCCCACAGCCGTCAGTGGTGAGGCCCCTGCTCTCAGATGCAGTTTTCTTGATACCACCAGTGGTGCTAAAGCCAGCTGTTTCTGTCTGCATCTGTCATGCAAACATTGTACCTAAGGGTCAAGGTCAAGGTCAATTCCTGTACCTCTTCTGCTGAGGTTTTTGCCCTTTCCTCCCCTTCCTTGTTACTTCTCGCTGCCTCCTGCCTCTTTCTCTCTTCTGTTTCCTAAGCCAAGACTCAGTTACTGGGCATTTCCAGGGTTAAGTGTTCAGATGCTGTCATCTGATCGTCACAACCACCCTGAAGAAGGAGAGAGAGAGAAAGAAATGTGGGTACAAAGAAGTGCCTACCTGGACCGAGGCTGCACAGCTAATGTATGTCAAGGTCGAGAATGGAGCCCTGTGAGGTCTGGCCTTGCTCCTCTAAGCCTGCACGGCTCCACACAGCATTTCCAGGCTGGCCCGGGGCACCAGGACAGAGCAGAGATGGCTCTGGTAGAGTGTCCTGTAGAGCCCGTGAGTCCCAGGCAGGGCTGTGCTGCCCGATTGCCAACCCTCGCCTCGTGGACTCCAAGCCACTCCTGCCGCCTGGGCCCGGGGTGTGGGAATCCACCGCAGGCCCAGGACCCTGCTTTCCTGGAGACTTAATGCTCAACACCACTGTTACGGGGAAAGTCAGTTCACTCCGACTGAAACCGCCTATCTTGGCCAGGCACCGCAGTAATCATTCATGTGAGTTATTTGACAACAGAAAGTCCTGGTAAAGAACACAGAACCGATAAGCCACCACCAACCAAAAGAGTTTAGTAAAGGTCGAAAGGAGATGCCGTGTGGCCTACTACCTCCCAGAATCCTTCTGGTTGGAATCCATCTTGGCTGAGCAATGAGTACGCCACCAGAAAGAACCCTGAGTCAGAGTGA
>SJYT01058575.1:784076-798151 GCA_006410635.1 Cephalophus harveyi | reverse complement strand
GGACAGAGGAGCCCGGCGGGCCACGGTCTGTGGGTCAGACGCAGCTTAGTGACTAAATAATAACAAAACCACCCTATTACCCACCCTCTAGTGTCCTAACCAATCACCTAATGCCACCCTTCCGGTAGGAATTTTCTCTGTCTTAAGGCTATAAAAATTGGCTTCTTCTTGTTCAGTTGCTAAGTCATGTCGGACTCTTTGTGATACCATGGACTGTAGCACGCCAGGCTTCCCTGTCCTTCACTATCCATCTCCTGGAATTTGCTCAGACTCATATCCACTGAGTCAGTGATGTCATCCAACCATCTCATCCTCTGTCACCCGCTTCTCTTCCTGCCCTCAATCTTTCCCAGAATCAGGGTCTTTTCCAGTGAGTCCACTTGTCCCATCTACTAGCCTTCAAAAGACGTTGGCTCTCCCCTGAGCCCACCCATGGTTCTACCAGCATCTCCCACTCTAACTCTCTTCTCCTCTCAGTCTGCCTCAGGTCTGGAAATTCTTTTCCAACCCAGGCACAGACCACGACAGTTAAGACTTGGTATGGCCACAGCTCAGAAAGTTAAAGATTCAAACCAAAAGCCGTGCATGGACCAAAACAGGTCTCTCAGCTCCTAGTGGGTCACGTTTGGAAAAGATAATGGTAACTGAAAGATCCAGAGCTGACCACCTCAAAGTTCTAGGGGAGGAAAGGGAAGAGAGAGACTTGTGTGTGAGGCTGGGCGGGAGGCAGAGGGTGCAACAGGGAGAAGTCAATTGTGACTCCATGTTGAATCTGCTTCTTTGACTTTACCCTTCTTTATGTTGCTTTTATTATTATAATCATACACAGAGGCCTGCCTCAGGGAACCTTGCCCCTCTTATTGTTGTTCTATCACCAAGTTGCACTGGACTCTTTATGAGCCCATGGACTACAGCACACCAGGCTTCCCTGTCCTTCACTATCTCCTGGGGTTTGCACAAACTCAAGTCCATTGAGTCCGTGATGCCATCCAACCACCATCTCATCCTCTGTCACCCCCTTCTCCTCTTGTCCTCCATCTTTCCCAACATCAGAATCTTTTCCAATGAGTCAGCTCACTCTTCTGAACGTTAAACCGAAGTGGCTTTGTTCAATTCTTAGGGGACAATCTTGACCCGGCCCATCTGTGAATGGCTGCAGAGAAAAAGAAATGAACACATTCCCTTCTATTTTGCAAGACCAATGGCCTTATTTACATTACTTCCTCACCTCCTCTCCCTCTCTGTGCTATAAAAGAACCTGGCATCCAGACCCCAATAAGATGGGTTTTTTGGAGACACTAGCCTGCCAGCTTCTTGGCCTGCCAGCTTTCTGGCCTCCACCTCTCGTCTCTTGATTCATTGGCCTGTCATGTGGTGAGCAGAGTGAGCTTGCACTCAGTAACAGGGGCAGGAAGGGCAGGGAGCAGAGAGGAGGGGACGATAAAGAGGAGGGAGAGGAGGAGGAGGGACAAGGGGGAGGAGAGATGGGAGGAAGGGAGAGGAGGAGGAGGAAAGAGGGGAGGAGGGGTAGGAGAGGAAGCAGAGGTTGATTTGTGCCCTTGAACCCAGGGCTTCCATGTTCCAACAGGGGCGCATTCCCGGGCCAGCAAAAGGCCTGAAGCTCTGGGGCAGGTGCGGACCACTTGCAGGATCAGAACCTGGATGCTGTTCGCACAGGTGACCCGCTCCCTCCCCAACCCACCCGCAGGCCAATGTGCTCATCAGCTGGCTGGAGAAGTCACTCTGTGAAAAGGGGCAGCTTGTCCTTTTTGGGTTTTGCTCGGGTATCTTGGGCAGGGAATCTAGATGTCAAATTTAATGAGCATCTTTCTGGCTCACCAAGAATGAAAAACATGATTGTGGATGAGGAGGAAGCTAATCAAAGCAAACAAACCCATTTCTTTAGGAAAAGTCTCAGCTGTGGGACGGTCCACTCTACAGGTTGAGACAAGCTGGCTTACTGAACCTGCGCACTAAGGTTCAACCGGATGTGGTGAGGTCTCCATGGCTGGGGCTGATTCAGACGCTTGACAATGACCCGGAACAGCTGGTTTGCTGCAATGTGGTGGCCTGCTTTGAGCAGCACCAAGACTGGCTTTCCTGGGGCCTCCAATAGTGCTATTGACACTTCATATGCGGGTTGGAATACGTGATAGGAATGTAAAGTTTTCTGAAAATGAAAAGTGTTACTCATTCAGTCATGTCTGACTCTTCCTGACCCCATGGACCCCATGGACTTCCTGACCTTGCCAGGCACCTCTATCCATGGAATTCTGCAGGTGAGAATATTGGAGTGGGTTGCCATTCCCTTCTCCAGGGGATCTTCCCGAACCCAGGAATTGAACCTGGGTCTCCTGCATTGCAGGCAGATTCTTTACCACTTGAGCCACCAGGGAAGCCCCATTACTGACTTCAATGGACATGAGTTTGAACAAACTCCTGGAGATAGTGAAGGACAGGGAAGCCTGGCTTGCTTCAGTCCATGGGGGTCTCAAAGAGTTGGACATGACTTAGCGACTGAATAACAACAACACAAAGTTCTCTGGGTAATGAAAGAAAGCCTTAAGAACTATTACCGTAAAACAGTGATGTCAAGGTTGATATCACAAAGATATTAAGGAAAAAATCCAAAACTTCACTGCTTCCTTTCCAAGGCTTTACTAAGACCAGAAATGAAACAGACTCCCTGTGACTTCAGCCTCCAGAGGGTAAACTTGGCCAACCTGTTGAGCAAATGGCACGCGGTTGCTGTGTGCCTCTGGCTGGTGTGACTGGGCAAGTATCAGAGAAATACGATACTTGTTTCAGGGACGCAAGGCCTTCAGCACTTCAGTTCAGTTCAGTTCAGTCACTCAGTCGTGTCCAACTCTTAGCGACCCCATGAATCACAGCACGCCAGTCCTCCCTGTTCATCACCAACTTCCAGAGTTCACTCAGGCTCACCTATTACCGTAAAACAGTGATGTCAAGGTTGATATCACAAAGATATTAAGGAAAAAATCCAAAACTTCACTGCTTCCTTTCCAAGGCTTTACTAAGACCAGAAATGAAACAGACTCCCTGTGACTTCAGCCTCCAGAGGGTAAACTTGGCCAACCTGTTGAGCAAATGGCACGTGGTTGCTGTGTGCCTCTGGCTGGTGTGACTGGGCAAGTATCAGAGAAATACGATACTTGTTCCAGGGACGCAAGGCCTTCAGCACTTCAGTTCAGTTCAGTTCAGTCACTCAGTCATGTCCGACTCTTTGCGACCCCATGAATCACAGCATGCCAGGCCTCCCTGTTCATCACCAACTCCCAGAGTTCACTCAGGCTCACCTCCATCGAGTCAGTGATGCCATCCAGCCATCTCATCCTCGGTCATCTCCTCCTCCTCCTGCCCCCAATCCCTCCCAGCATCAGAGTCTTTTCCAATGAGTCAACTTTTCCCATGAGGTGACCAAAGTACTGGAGTTTCAGCTTTAGCATCATTCCTTCCAATGAAATCCCAGGGTTGATCTTCTTCAGAATGGACTGGTTGGATCTCCTTGCAGTCCAAGGGACTCTCAAGAGTCTTCTCCAACACCACAGTTCAAAAGCATCAATTCTTCGGCGCTCAGCCTTCTTCACAGTCCAACTCTCACATCCATACATGACCNTTTAGCATCATTCCTTCCAAAGAAATCCCAGGGCTGATCTCCTTCAGAATGGACTGGTTGGATCTCCTTGCAGTCCAAGGGACTCTCAAGAGTCTTCTCCAACACCACAGTTCAAAAGCATCAATTCTTCAGCGCTCAGCCTTCTTCACAGTCCAACTCTCACATCCATACATGACCACAGGAAAAACCATAGCCTTGACTAGACGGACCTTAGTCAGCAAAGTAATGTCTCTGCTTTTGAATATACTATCTAGGTTGGACATAACTTTTCTTCTAAGGAGTAAGCGTCTTTTAATTTCATGGCTTCAGTCACCATCTGCAGTGATTTTGGAGCCCCCCAAAATAAAGTCTGACACTGTTTCCACTGTTTCCCCATCTATTTCCCAGGAAGTGATGGGACCGGATGCCATGATCTTCGTTTTCTGAATGTGGAGCTTTAAGCCAACTTTTTCGCTCTCCTCTTTCACTTTCATCAAGAGGCTTTTTAGCTCCTCTTCAGCATTTAAATCAGGACAGATCTGGGTGAACCAGGATGGTGCATCACTCTGGGTCTATTACACCTCCAGGCTCAAGCCAGGCCATCTAATGAACTCCTGCCAGCTTGTAAAGGCTAGGATCTTGCCCCCTCACCGAGAAGCTCCACGGTGCTGTGATCCGTCAGAGTGCTCTCCTGGTTTGTAGCACTCCAGGCATGCTGATCACTTGCGCTCAGCTCTTCTGGGTACATCCATGAACTACAGCAACAGTGTCACCTGGGACTTATTAGAAATGAAGGATCCCAGCCTCAACCCTTAAATCTGTGCCTTAACAAGGTCCCCAGGGGGTTGGTACCAAGTCTGAGATACTGTCTCAGTTCTCCAATTGGTTTGAGAGGTGGACTTGTACCAACCAGGGTACAAACAGTTTCACAGAATGAGGGTCTTCTGGCCACACTAGGCACAGCGCAGATACTCGGAGGCCTTAGCTGCTGGGACTGCATGGGAGTCCCCAAAATGGGTGTGGGGGTCACCTCCGCCTCCCCCTTCACATCGTGTTTCCAGTTGCTCCAGAAGGAGTGCATAGACCAATGAACACAGACACACAATGCAGTGAGGGCCGCATATCTGGTTAAGAGGTGTGGACATTATCACGCTTCTCCCTGTGTAAGGCGAGGTCCCCTACCTGAGTCTTGGTGGGAGACAGGTGATGCACAATTCACACTTTCCTTTGTGGCTCAAACTGTGAGTAGTGAGGCCCCCCGAGAATGGCAGGTCCTCAGGTGCCAACTAAGAGTGTGGGCCTGTGACCTTGGCCTCACCCTTCAGATACTCTCCAAGCTAGACCAGCTAACCACCATAGCTGGAGGCAGAGGTCCTTGAAGATTCCAGGGGCAGAGAAGGAGTGACTACAATTCTAGCCAGGAGGACAGAAGCCTAAACCCTAGACCAGCAGGAAAGATGGTGGGTCTCGCCCTGGGCTGGTCCATGATGAGCTGATTCTGGAGGGCAGTGAGATCTCTGAATCTGATTCTCAGATTTCCTGATTCTTTCAGCTTCTCAGTGTACTTTTGGTGAATCCCATTTTTGCTCTCACAGTTCCTTTTAAGAGCACTGACTTAGAAAAGATAGACATTAATTTGTGAAAGTCAGAACCTCGCTGTCCAGATAAAGAGGGCAGCTGGTATCCAAGAGGCAGGAGAAACCAGGGGATTCGTGGAGACTCATTAGTGCCCGAGTGTGACATCAAAAAAATTTGTTTTCTGCCTTTCCACTGCATCCTCTGAGTGCAGACCAATCAGGGGTTTGATTACACTGGAAGACATTCAGGCCAGTCCCAGGGACCCACGGAATGCTGTACACATTGTACTTTTTAACACAGGAAAAGAGAGAGCCATCGGTATTTCTTTTCACTTTGGAAACGCCTGGATCTGGCACCCAGAATGCAGTCAATCCATCACAAATATGTACCGAACACCAGCCATATGGAGACTTGGCTAAAACTTTACCCAGTCTGCTTGGCGGAGAAGATGTGAGCCTAGACTCACATCAGCCCACAACTGGAATCAGTTAGGCTGATTTGTAGTCTGCTTTAGAAAATTCTGAAAAATTAAATGTCTTCGTAAACCCTCCATTCAACCTGCAGGGCTTTTTACCCACTTCTTTTTGGGAGACATGAGAAAGAAAAGGAAATAACTAGTGTCCTGTGAAGGGCTTATTCATCGTGACCAGAGCTCCATTGTTAAAAACAAAACACAAACCAGAGGAAAAAAAAATGATCCCCTATGGTCCAGGAATCAGTTATGATGAACTTTTCTGGTGGAAACCTGCATCTCATTGGCTAGAGTTGTCTTATTTGTAAAATCCACAGCAGGGAATTCCCTCCGGGAGCACTGAATGGTGTTGTTTCTGAGCTTGGCTTGTAGGTAATAATGGTATAGTGCCCAGGGTGACAGGCTTCTCACCCGAGGATCTTACAGAGTGATTAGAGTGACAGAGAACAGAGACACTTCAGGGGACTAAGGCAGGGGCAGGAGGAATCAGGAAAGGCTCCATTTGAAAAATTATGTCTGAGGGAGGTATTAAGGGAGGCACAGGTTTTGACTGATGATGAGAAGCATGGGGAAAAGCATTTTAAGATCCCCTGGAGGAGGCCATGGCAACCTACTCCAGTATTCTTGCCTGGAGAATTCCATGGACAGAGAAGCCTGGTGGTCTATCATCCATAGGGTCACAAAGACATGGAGACATGACTGAAGTGCCTTAGCACCTACGCACATGTGGGAGTAGAGGGAAGGGTGTGGAGTCCTGGGGAGCAGAAACTGGTCCAGCTCAGTTGAGATACAGACTGTGTAAAGGGACAGCTCAGGAGAGCAAGTAGAAGGGTAGATTTACATCAAAGGTCCTTCAGTACTGTGTCAAAGGGCTTGGAAGAGAGTCTCGGTATAATGGGGATCCTTGAAGCCTTTGGGGAGGGATGCATCAGTCAAGATGGGCTCAGTTCTGAGCAACCACTAAACCCCAATGGCTTAAGACCACGCTGGACTTGCCATATACAACTAAACCCTGATGACGGAAGACTACAAGCTGGATTTGCCATATATGTTAGTTACATTCATGGGGCAGCTACAGGCTGCCCTGCACACTGTCCTTACACTGCCCTTACCCCAGGACTCAGGCTGATGGTGTTGCTACTGTCTGGGGCACACTGGTCACTGTGGGAGAAGGAAGAGAAAAGCTCTGGAGGGTCTCTCATCCCAGCAATGGAGGGCTCCTCCCAGAAGTGACCCTGCCCTTCCCAACAATGCTTCCAACAAGTATGCCTTCACCCTGCTGCTGAGAAGCAGAGGTTGGAAGTGCTTTAGGAGAGGTGCTCATGATCAGGTTGTGGGCAAGTCCCAGCCAGATTCTCGGATGACCATTTTCATGTGGGGTGTAGAATGTGATGGATTTAAAGGATAGCTGCCTTCTCGAAGGTACTGTAACCTCAAGGTGAAAAAGAATTACCTGCTTAAGTAGGACTCAAGAGATGGGCACAAATGGATAAAATGTTACAGAAGAGTGTTTGTAGACTGGCCCATCATCTGGATGCAGGGATGAGGGGCAGAGAAGACTTGAAGACATCCCCCAGTCTCCAGTCTGGAAGGCTCAGGATGGCAGTGCCATGAGTTGGAACAGGAAATTTTGGGATAGGAGGATTCATCCTTTAGGATGAAGTTGAGGCACCAATGAAGGAAAAAATGGTGGTTTTACCTGTTTCATTGTGCACAACAAAAGCAAAATAGAACCCGTTCAATTGGCAAACAACCTGTAAGCACCTGCTTCTCACCTCGCTCAGCAGATTTGACAATTCATTATCAAACATGCCTGGAAAATGAGTCATCTACAGATTCCTTTGCAAGTAAAATTTTTTTTTTCAGATGACTCAGACATTTGCTCGTTTTGACTGTTTTGAATGAAAATATCCTAGCCATGTGAGAGACTGCCTGGTTTGTTACCAGCTCCGTTTAAAACAACTGTCGTGTTTGCCCTCTGTCACCCCCACATCAGTCCTGATGCTTTGGTGATGGAAGGTACTTGGACTGAAGGAAGGAATTCAGCCTTTCATTCCAACTTGAGGACACTGTTACTACACCCACTATGTCCTCTTGATGCTTTAAGACATAGCCAAACAAGCACAGTGTAGACATGCAATCGGCATTGCTGGTCCCGCCCTCTGCTGCCGGCTTGGGTGATCATGCATGTTTCCAGGAGACCCCCCCCCCCCCTGCTAACATCCCTGCCCGAGTGCCCACTGCTCAACAAACAAGGTGAGCAAACATCTCATTTGAATACAGACAGTAGATTGAGAACAGAAGAACTTGTCTTTTGAGAAAAGCCGTGCCTTTTAGTGCCAGGAGGTAGTGAGAGCAGCTGGCAGCTTCACTGAGCAGGTAGACAGACTGAGTGCCCCCTGCTTGAGGTCACTCATAAGAGGCTTTAAGACTATCTCTATTTGGTCCCCACCCCCAGGGTGGGTGAGACTGATTCCAACTTGCATAGGCAGAAATGGATCTTCGTGAAGTCCCATGGGACCTTAGTGAGGTCCCACTTAGGAATAATAACTGACAGGATCAGGATTCAAGCCTAGACTGTTGAACTTCTAAACCCACCCTTTGCAATAAGGTTTTGGTGATTCTTGGAGATCTTTCTGTTTTCGCTTTTCTCTCTCTTCTTCTTCCTCCTCCTTTATCTTTTTCTTTCTTATTCTCTTTTGTTTCAGTTATTTTGACATTCAAGGTGTTATTCCAGAGACAAACTTTTCAGAAGCCTGACTTTCAGATATGTTGTTTCCATGTAGTTTTATAGTTTAAAACTTGCTTCAAGACTTGGGGCATGAGATACACTGTGAGAACTAGAGAAGAGAATTGCTAACTCAGTGATGAATCACGTGTAATAAAATGTTCATGACTCTTTCATTCCCAGCACCATCTGTGCATTCTCATTGCCCATCACATTAGCCTCTGGCACCCTGTATCCTGTCTTTATCAGTTTCTAGGATTGTACCATTTGCACTATTTTTGGAATTCCCTGCCCTCACAACCTCACCATCAGAAATTATGTTTAGTCTTTAGGACACAATTCAGGTGACAGCTTCTTCAACATGTCTTCCTAAGCTCCAGGTACAACGAGCAGCATCCTTGTGTCCCTCTTCTCCCCGATTGAATCTCTCCAATGGGTCTTTTCTTTGTTCTTCTAGGAGCTTGTGGCGGTGTGTTTTCCTCCCCCTTATAGTTTAAAACTTGCTTCAAGACTTGGGGCATGAGATACACTGTGAGAACTAGAGAAGAGAATTGCTAACTCAGTGATGAATCACGTGTAATAAAATGTTCATGACTCTTTCATTCCCAGCACCATCTGTGCATTCTCATTGCCCATCACATTAGCCTCTGGCACCCTGTATCCTGTCTTGATCAGTTTCTAGGATTGTACCATTTGCACTATTTCTGGAATTCCCTGCCCTCACAACCTCACCATCAGAAATTATGTTTAGTCTTTAGGACACAATTCAGGTGACAGCTTCTTCAACATGTCTTCCTAAGCTCCAGGTACAACGAGCAGCATCCTTGTGTCCCTCTTCTCCCCGATTGAATCTCTCCAATGGGTCTTTTCTTTGTTCTTCTAGGAGCTTGTGGCGGTGTGTTTTCCTCCCCCATATCATACCTCGGAGAAGGCAATGGCACCCCAACTCCAGTACTCTTGCCTGGAAAATCCCATGGACGAAGGAGCCTGGTAGGCTGCAGTCCATGGGGTTGCTGAGTCAGACACGACTGAGTGACTTCACTTTCACTTTTCACTTTGATGCACTGGAGAAGGAAATGGCAACCCACTCCAGTGTTCTTGCCTGGAGAATCCCAGGGATGGCAGAGCCCAATGGGCTGCCATCTGTGGGGTCGCATAGAGTCGGACACGACTGAAGTGACTTAGCAGCAGCAGCAGCAGCATATCATACCTGAGTGTCAAGAGCAAAATCCCAAACCTTTCCTGCTTCTAGAAGGGTGTTAGTCCCCCTGAAGTCTTCCTATGGGAAGAGACTATGTCTTTTAGCAAAATTATGCATAAAATCCAACACAAACAATGCTGCCCTGAGGAATTTTATTCACTCTCGCTCTTCGGTGCCACTACCAGTAGGAAAAACTGCTAACAACATACGCCTGCGTGTGCTCAGTGGCTTCAGTTGTGTCCAACTCTTTGTGACCCCATGGATTGTAGCCCACCAGGCTCCTCTGTCCATGGAATTTTCCAGGCAAGGATACTGGAGTGGGTTGCCATGTCTTAATCCAGTAACACAAGCCTTGGGATGTGCTAAATGAAGCTGAATGTCTCCATCCTGTTCATGCTACAGCAGGCAAACATGGCATGACATTTTGATTCTTCTCAGTAAGCTTCAAGATGTTTTCCAACTCAGATTAATAAGCCTTCACAATGCATTTCACTGGGACTTTATGAGGCTTGCTTTAATCTAATACAATAGTCAATGCAAGTGACTTTTTAGCTTATTTGCTCGAGACTACGACCTACACCAGAAATTACAGGAAAGGTCAGCAAATTAAATTGGTGGCTGTAAAGGTTTGTGGGATGTTGCCCAAGAAATCTCGTAGTAATGGTGCCAGTGTTTTTATGGCTCCCAGTGAGTATGGGAAAGGTCAGCTAGCAGAACTTGTGAAAGTAATCTTCACTTTTCCTTTTCACAAATGACCTACTCAACAATATGGACAGGAAATATACCTCAATAAAACTTTCCACGGTTAGTTGTGTGTTGTTTACTTAATGAATTCAAATATTTATAGAATGCTTACTTGTATCAGATAGCTCTAGGCACTTGGGACATAGTAGTATATAAACTACACAAACCGCCTGCTTTGTGGAGCACTTTTGAAAGAATCGGGCTTGCCTGTTGGCTCAAACAGTAGACAATCTGCCTGCAATATGGGAGACTCCAGGTTCAATCCCTGGGTTGGGAAGATCCCCTGGAGAAGGGATTGGCAACTCGCTCCAGTATTCTTGCCTGGAGAATTCCTTGGACAGAGAAGCCTGGCGGGCTACAGTCCATGGTGTCACAAAGAGTCAGACATGACTGAGCTACTAACACTTTCACTTTGGAAGGATCAACTAAGCACTGGTGGGCCTGTTCAGATTTCCGGATGTGGATTTTATGGTGCTCATTTTATTGAGGATAGACTGAAGCTCCAGCAAAATAGGAAGCTGGATCAAGATCAAATAGCCAGACACTCCATGCTCCCAATGCAGGGGGCCCGTGCAGGAGGCCCGGGTTGGATCACTGGTTAGGAAACCTGATGCCCCATGCCGCAACTAAAGATCCATTATCCAAATAAATAAATGCGTTTTTTTTAAAAGATCAAATAGCCAATCAGCAGACAAGTCTGAATGTACATCAGTTCTTTTGGTTGCACGTCTTGCTTCTGCTAGATTTACATTTCCAAAAGTGGTGTTCTTGACTGCCACCCTGGTAGTGTTTCCTAAAAATTAAAATTTGGTACTCCAATGTGTTTGGGAAATTCTTTTTGGTCACAGGGTTGGGTTCTCCTAGAAGCAGCTGCTGAGATACTCTTTTGCATGGAAGTCAGTTCTGAAGGCATGCTTTTAGGATCGACACTTGAGAAAGAGAAGGACTGGGCTGGAAGCAGGATCAGACAGAGAGAGGAGAGCTGACTAAGGGGCGGCCTTAGCTGGGGCAGCAGGGATTCTGAAGATGAAATGAGCCTGCAAATCTGTCTTGAGGAGCGGGGAGATAGCCAGGCATTTACATCCCTAGGCCAATCAGTGTTTGGCTGTGGTCTATTCCCGGAAGGAAGCATGATCTTGGATAAGGTAGTTAAACTCAGTGGAGCCAATTGCCTAGGGGGCCAACAGCTGAGGGGTGGCCCCCAGGGGCACTGTCAGGAGCTGGAATGAGTTCTTTTCCAAAGGGGCATCAGGGTGGCACAGCACAGCCTCCACCACCAGACTACAGTATCTGTAAGCACAAAATGAACCCAAACACAACGGTTTCTTCTCCTGCTGCTGACGTTAAGCCTCTAATGAGCAAATATACACTATGAGTCTTCAAGAGGGAAATATACTCTGCAAACTTTTCTAAGCTTATTTAAGTTCAAAGTCCTCTTGGGGGTCCATATTTATTTACATCCTCTAAAAAATATATCTAGGATGTTTGTGTACCAGAAATCATAGCGCAACTGAACAAGAACAAAAAGAGAGAGAGAGGCAAGAAGTAACAGGATACAAAATTGACTCAAAATGGATCATAGATCTAAAGCTGTAAACTCTCACAAGAAAGCATTCTAAGTGTAAATCTTTGTGTTCTTGGCTTAGGCCATTTTTTTTTTTTAAGATATAGTACCATAAGCACATGTGACAAAAGAAAAATAAATAAATCGGACTTCATTAAAATTTTTTGGTTTTGTCCTTCATGGAACACAATAGGAAAGTAAAACAGCAACCTTCAGAATGAGAGAACATATTTATTTGCAAATCCTATAGGTAATAGACTTATAACCAGAATATATGAGGAACTATTACAAGCCAACAATAAAACACCAAATAACTCAATTTTTAACATTTTTCCAAAAAAGGTTTACAAGTGGCCAATAAGCACATGAAATATTCCCCCACGGAAATGTAAATCAAAACCACAATTAGGTACCACTTCATACCCACTTGGATGACAGAGTAAAAAAGACAGATAATAAGTGTAGTGAGGAAGTGGAAAAAGTTGAACTCTCATACATTGCTGGTGGGAATATAAAATGATGCATCTATTTTGGAAAATAACTTGGCAATTCCTCAAAAGTTTAAACATAGAATTACCACATGACTCAGCAATTTCCCCCCTCGATGGATACCCAAGAGAATCAAAACATATGTCCACACAAGAACATCTACACAAATATAGCAGCATTTTAATAGTAGCTTCAAAGTGGAAATACTCCAAATGTCTATCAACTGATAAACAGATAACCAAAGTGGGTACTATTATTTGGCTATAAAAAAAGAATGATATAATGATACATACTATAATATGGATAAACTTTGAAAGCATCATGCTTAATGAAAGATACCAGACACAAAAGCCATACACTGTAGGATCCCATTTGCACAAAATGTCCAGAACAGGAAAATCCATAGAGACATAGAATAGATTAGTGATTACCAAAGGAAGTAGTGAGAAATGACTAATACTTGTGGGATTGTGTTTGGGGACAATGAAAATATTCTAAAATTAGATAATGGTGGTAGTTGTACAGTTCTGTGAATGTACAGAAAAGTCCAGTGAATTGTACTTAAAATGGTGAAGGGCATGGTGTATGATGATATCTCAATAAAGCAGTAGGGGCGTATAAGGGAGGGCCATGGGCTCTGTCTGTGGACACCAAGGAACCTTGTCAAAGCTCTTTTGCAAGTGAAAAACATCTCAAACTATATTAAGAAAAATTTAAAAGGGGGGAAGGAGACGTGTTCTGACCAGCGTAACTTGGAAACTGAGAGCTGTTGTTTGCTTCAGTTTCACATCCAAGAAGACAAAATGGTACCCCGCAACCACAGACTCTCCCCAAGTGGTGCTTAGCAGGCCTGGTAGAGAGATAGATGCTCTTTTCCAAAATCCTCACAGCCATCAGAAGGAAGAATTTGATTGGTGCTGCTTGGGACACGGATTACTCCTGAACCAATCACTGGATCCAAGAGGGCTGCTGCTGCTGCTGCTGCTGCTGCTGCTAAGTTGCTTCAGTCGTGTCCGACTCTTTGCGACCCCATAGACAGCAGCCCATGAGGCTCCCCCGTCCCTGGGATACTCCAGGCAAGAACACTGGAGTGGGTTGCCATTTCCTTCTCCAAGAGGGCTAGGGTATTCTAATTGGCTGTCCTAGGTCATGTGCCTATCCCTGTGGGGTGAGTGTATGGGGCGGGGGAGCCTTAGTGATTTACAGGCTCCCAATGGAGCTAGATGTAAAGGAGGAATGAATTTGCAGATGAAACATATATAGAATAAATGCAAAGAAAGAGATTTAGTAAAAGGATTAGTCTGACACCTTTTTTCTTTTACCTGTACTTTTTAGAGTCATTTCCACTTCCAATTAGATAGGATTAATAGTATAGACTGTATAGAACTTCTCCATCTTTGGCTGCAAAGAATATAATCAATCTGATTTCAGTGTTGACCATCTGGTGATGTCCATGTGTAGAGTCTTCTCTTGTGTTGTTGGAAGAGGGTGTTTGCTATGACCAGTGCATTTTCTTGGCAAAACTCTATTAGTCTTTGCCCTGCTTCATTCTGCATTCCAAGGCCAAATTTGCCTGTTACTCCAGGTGTTTCTTGAACTTCCTACTTTTGCATTCCAGTCCCCTATAATGAAAAGGACATCTTTTTTGGGTGTTAGTTCTAAAAGGTCTTGTAGGTCTTCATA
>SJYT01058575.1:766026-783431 GCA_006410635.1 Cephalophus harveyi | reverse complement strand
GTCTAGTCAAGGCTATGGTTTTTCCTGTGGTCATGTATGGATGTGAGAGTTGGACTGTGAAGAAAGCTGAGCGCCGAAGAATTGATGCTTTTGAACTGTGGTGTTGGAGGAGACTCTTGAGAGTCCCTTGGACTGCAAGGAGATCCAACCAGTCCATTCTGAAAGAGATCAGCCCTGGGATTTCTTTGGAAGAAATGATGCTAAAGCTGAAGCTCGAATACTTTGGCCACCTCATGCGAAGAGTTGACTCATTGGAAAAGACCCTGATGCTGGGAGGGACTGGGGGCAGGAGGAGAAGTGGACGACAGAGGATGAGATGGCTGGATGGCGTCACTGACTCGATGAGTGTAAATCTGAGTGAACTCTGGGTGTTAGTGATGGACAGGGAGGCCTGGCGTGCTTCGATTCATGGGGTCGCAAAGAGTCGGACACAACTGAGCGACTGCACTGAACTGAACTGAATAGTACAGAACTAACAGTAACCTAATGGTGCTACAATAATTTTATCTTCTCCAGTGAAAGTTAAGCAATCATATTTTAATGGACAATTATTGGTATAAAGAATTACTACAGACTCCAATTTAAGACTTAAACCTTACTCAGAATTTCCTCCCTTCTAGGTATTTTGGTCTAAATATGGATTCCATGATTCTTTCGCTGCCTTTCTTCCATAATCCCCTCCTTGACCATCAAAGAAATTAGGCACCTTTCCCCCACATATCTGCTCTTTTGCATCTCAGTGGATAGAATTACAGTTCTCCCAGTTGCCCAAGGCAGAAATTTGAAATCTTCTTTAACTCCTTCCTCGACATCCTGTCATCAATTACTGGAGGAATTGCCTCTTAACTGCCTTAAACTTTGCCTTTTCCCCTCTGTTCCCAAAGCCAATGCAATGATTTATCTCTTTATGGTTTCCCACCTGGTTTACTGTAATAACTTCTCCTGGGTCTCCAACCTCTGCCTTTTCATTCCACCCTTCAGACTGTGGCCACAGTGAACTTCCAAAAATGCAAATATGCCCACACCTGCCCTCCAGCTATAACCCAGTGTCACTTACCTTGGATGTATATTCCCAAGTTTTCTGTACTAGTAATGTCACCCTGACCTCTGGTTTGTAGATTAAAATGCCTCCAGCCCCCGTCTCACAGCTATGGAAACTCAGTGACCCCATTTCTCTTCTTTATCTTAGAAAGTTGACTCGGGCCTGGATCCAACTTCACTTTGATTTATCTGTTTCTTGTTTGGTCTGAATGCCTTCACCTTCTCCGCAATCTAATTGTAGAGTATATGAAATTGGAAGTTTGCTTTTTTTGTTTGTTTTTTATTTTATGTATGTGTTTTTTTGAAATTAGAAAATTTTACTGACTCATCAAGAGATTAAATAGCAGTTTCCAAGTGAGAACTTACAGAAAAAATTAACCAGTGACCAGTGTGCATGGGTAGGTGTGTCTGACTCTGTGACCCCATGTACTGTAGCTGGCCAGGCTCCTCTGTCCATGGAATTTTCCAGGCAAGAATATTGGACGGGGTTACCATTTCCTTTTCCAGGGGATCTTCCCAACCTAGGGATCAAAACTGCATCTCTCATGTCTCTTGTATTGGCAAGTAAATTCTTTACTACTGCGCCACCTGGAGAATTAACCAAAAAACTGGTCAAACTCTCAAGTTCCAGTTCTCAGTTTGAGACTATAAAATAAGTCAAAAGTAGATTCAAAGAAGGGTTTGTAAAAACAATTTCTTTGGAGACGGCTGTGCTAGAAGACCTCCCTGCAAAGCATGATAGGTAGGGGATGAGCCCCCATTACCTGCAGAGAACGGGTGGCTCCCCAGAGATTTCAACATGTCCCTGAATTTGAGGGTGGAGACTAGGTTGGTGTCTGACTGACTATTGAGAATCTAGACAGGAGAGAAGACAGACTGGCTAGCTGCTGATGGCAAGTCAGAACAGAGGCGGAGGCTCTGGGATCAGTCTACATATCCGGAGTTTGTGGGGACAGATGGAATGAGAGGCTCTCTACGGACCTGATGTGGGCAAGACCAGAAGCAACTCAGTGACGTCAGCTTAGGACAAGTTGTCAAACCCTCATTTTCATGGCTGCAGGAGTAAATGATCCAGTGAACCAGAGGAACATCCACCCAGGTGTGAGATTTCTGGAGTAGGCACAGCGGGATGAGAAACAGGGTCTCCAAACAACCCTCACAAGGACCCCACAGGATAAAGAGCTTTCAACAGCTGCCAACCTTCAGGAAGCCCCAAACCATGTCATGACAGTGTCAGTTAAATAAAAACCCCCTACTCCCATGACCTGTCCTCTGCACTCCTACCCCTGAGTCTGCACCAGCCCCAGAAAGACAAAAGCTAAGACAGAAAGACCAAAGAATCCATTTTCTAAGAGGCTGGAAAGGAATTGCAACTTGGCATGAAATTGAAAGTTTCTAATGTTATATGGGTTTGGCAATTGAGAAGGGGGACTGTATTTTACAACTTAAAATGACTGGAGGAATTTTATTATTTAAGAAGATTTTTTTTTTTTTAAGTCACAAGACCAGCTCAAATTTTAATCCAGCAACAAGAAAATAACTTACCACACCGAATAAACCTTAAAATTGTGTTGTGGTTATATACCCAAATCCTACTTGGTTAATGTATGAGTTATATAGTATGCCAGTTATATAATCCTTCTCATTGGACTCTGCCCTTAGACTAGAAGTTGGCAGCCTTTCCTCTGTGGAAGATCGACTAAGATATACTTTAGACTTTTTGAGCCCTGAAGTCTCTGATACAACTACTAAACTGCTATTAAGACTGCAAAAGCAGCCACAGATAATCCGTCTGTGAACAGTATAGCTGTTTCTAATAAAATTTCATTTACAAAAACAAATGGTTGAGTTTATGGGTCAGAGCTTGGGAATCCCTGCCTCATACTGTAGGCGTTTTGAGGGCAGGAGCTCTGTTGGACTGTTATTGTATCTGAAATGCTCTGTACATTGTAGATAATAGTGACCAGATGAACAAAATAGCCTCAGCTTCTCTGTTACTCATAAGGCAGATCTGATTCAACTCAACAAACCCCTTTAGTTATCCTTTCATAAAATCCCAAGAGAAAAGAGCTGGTGGCATCCTTAGGGAGCAGCAGAACTCAAAGACATTTGATTGCAGTCAAAAGAAATGTTTTTTTTATGAAGGTGATCCCATAGTACCTCGGAGCAGCTCAGAGCAGGTAATCTTATATAGGTTACAAAGAAGGCATAGGCTAGTACATTCAATTCTCTGTGTGGTCTTGTAACTCAGTCCCTAAGAGCTTCCCATTGGACATGCCTTATCTTCTTTATTTAAGACTGACTTGGACTTCTCTGGTGGTCCAGTGGTTAAGAATCTGTCTGCCAATGCAGGGGACACAGGTTTGATTCCTGGTCCGGGAAGATTTCACATGCTGGTGCAGGTTGGGCAACTAAGCTCATGGGCCACAACTCCTGAAGACCACGTGCCCTAAAGCCCATGCTCTGCAACAAGAGAAGCCACCACAATAAGAAACCTGCGCATCGCAACTAGAGAGTAGCCCCCATTCGCTGCAACTAGAGAAAGTTCAAGCAGCAGTGAAGACCCAGCATGGCCATAAATTAATTAGTTATTTAATTATTTAAAACAGACTGGCCTGGCATGGTATCCTGTACATCAGTTCAGTTCAGTCGCTCAGTTGTGTCTGACTCTTTGCGACCCCATGAATCGCAGCACTCAAGCAGCAGTGAAGACCCAGCATGGCCATAAATTAATTAGTTATTTAATTATTTAAAACAGACTGGCCTGGCATGGTATCCTGTACATCAGTTCAGTTCAGTCGCTCAGTTGTTTCCGACTCTTTGCGACCCCATGAATCGCAGCACGCCAGGCCTCCCTGTCCATCACCAACTCCCGGAGTTCACTCAAACTCATGTCCATCGAGTCGGTGATGCCATCCAACCATCTCATCCTCTGTCGTCCCCTTCTCCCCCTACCCCCAATCCTTCCCAGCATCAGAGTCTTTTCCAATGAGTCAACTCTTCGCATGAGGTGGCCAAAGTACTGGAGTTTCAGCTTTAGCATCATTCCCTCCAAAGAACACCCAGGACTGATCTCCTTTAGAATGGACTGGTTGGATAGGGGACAGGAATAA
This sequence comes from Cephalophus harveyi, assembly GCA_006410635.1. NCBI lineage: Eukaryota > Metazoa > Chordata > Mammalia > Artiodactyla > Bovidae > Cephalophus > Cephalophus harveyi. The sequence goes on along the minus strand of SJYT01058575.1, from coordinate 779,277 downwards.
ATGGAACATAAATAAAGTAAGGGTAACTCTTTATTAACAGCCAAAGTGATACACAGAAATGCATATATGATCATAGAAAGCTCTTTACTGAGAAAATGCTGCTCATCAGAAGATGTGATAGAGGAAGAACTTGGGGTCCAGTGAACAGAAAAGAGCCCCACCTGGTGCCCCAGAGATAGTTTCATCATTTGAAGCCTTATTGTGAATTTATTTTAGTCCAGCTGTGAAAGTATGGCATTTTGTTAATAATGTATATTTTTATTAAGATATTTTTCATTGACTATGTTCATTGCACAGACAGTATTGATATTGAGCTGCTGAGGTCTCTGGGCTGTATAGAAATGCTAGATTTGTGCTTGAACTGGTCAGATCCAATTAAATTAATTGAATATTCATTATATTCGAGACTTTATACTAGATACAGCCACACGTGACATCTGGGTAGGGAATATGGCACAGTGTCTGGGTACACAGTCCTGGAGCCAGATGGCTGCAGTTTGACCACGGGTTCCATCACTTACTAGCTATGAGACCCTGAGTGAACTACTTGACCTCTCTGTGCCTCAGTCTTAGAGACAGGGATTTGCAAGATGGTGAAGAAAAATAGTTTCTGCATTAGAGGGTGTTGTAAGGATTAAATGATAGAATAGGTGTTAAGTCCTTAACTTACTTATGAGTTAAATCCTTACATAGGTGCCAGGCACATAGTGGCTTGGATTTAGTCACTAAGTAGTGTCTGACTCTTGTGACGCCATGGACTGTAGCCCGCCAGGCTCCTCTGTCCATGGAATCCTCCAGGCAAGAATACTGGAGTGTGTTGCCATTTCCCTTCTCCAAGGGATCTTCCTGACCCAGGAATCGAACCTGGGTCTCTGCACTACAGGCAGATGATTTACTCACTGAGCTATGAGGGGAGGCCCAGGCACAGAGTAAGTTATCAAAAAATATTAACTATTCTTGTCATCCTATTGAACTGATCCTTTCAGCATTGCAGTGATACGTGTGATGACCTCGTCTTACCAAAGAGAAAGCTGAAATTCAAACAGCGACTTTCCCTTGGTGACAAGGAGCCCAGGAGTGAAGGACAGCTGGGTTAAGTTCGTGACACCAGGAAACCTCAAGGAGGATGACGGGATCATACATAATACCTGCATCACTGGCTTTGGTTTCAAATTTGCTTTAGAAAGAAATCTATTCCCTACACTGAACCACTCCCATCTACTATAAAGTTAAAATTATGTTTACAAGAACCTTCAAGTAGAGGTTCCATAAAAGTGTTAGATTTTTCTCAATAACAAAAGAATTTATTTTTCAAAAATAGCATTGCTTTGTTAGGAAGTATAATAATAAAAGTTGTCTTTTGGGGTTGTGTCCCTGGCTGCTATTCAAAGTCAAGCTCACTATCCTTTCATTGTTGTTTTCATTAGATCAGGAAAGATCTGAAATTTGGCTCAGAAAATTTCCTTAATTTGTAAGAAGAAATAATTCCCTGGAAGTCCAGTTGTTAAGACCAAAGAGGAAAAACAAAGTTCTAACAAGAAATGACCAGCCTTGAAACCACGGGGTTTTCAGAATTAAATTGCTGAATTTATGTCACATCCTTTCTTGGCCATTCTCTGGCTATATCTGCCAAAAGTAACAAAATTTTTTGCTCCAAGCAAAATCATCCTAGGTAGTAACACTGATAATACTTCCCCATGCAGAGCCTCAGAGAGGCATCTGGACTGAGCTCAAAGGCAAGGATGTGCTGAATCAATCCTCCAGGGAGGGAGAGTTCTTAAAAGACTTTCAGACAGAGAGACAGTTACTCTCTGACCTCTGAACAGCTTTTTCTGGTAATTTCCAGAATGTGTGCTTCCAGAAACATCCCTTCCTTTGTTTCATCTTTATCGAGAGCACTTACCCAATATCCATTCACCTCTGGAAAAAAGCAGCAAAGATGTAGAGAGAGAAATCATACATACAGAACTTAATCTAAGATGCAAACATATGGAGAAAAGATACATGGACAGGAAGAAATATTATGTCAATACACAGCCAGACATAAATTACAGTATGTCCACCCTATTTATCTAAACCCTTTTTCTTTAAGCTTCAGTTTCTCTTTACAATCAAGGGAGACAGGGCTTCCACTGATCTCTAAAATTCTGTGAGTTAAGAATGAGTGAGTTCAGACATTGATGCAAGCTACATAAATCCCAGTGTATTCAGTCCTGGCAGATAAGGGAAATCTACAGCCTTCACAGATTATGGAAAAGGCAAGGCTGCCTAAACTGTCAGAATGATGGGGAAAAAGATGGCTTCAGAACCTAAAGGGAGAGGCAACCCACCCAAGTGTTGATGAACAGCTGAATGGATAGACAAAGCATGGCCACGTGTGGAATATTACTCAGTCTTAGAGAGGAAGTAAATTCTGACACATGCTAGAGCATGAATAAACCTTGAGGACATTATGCCCAGTGAAATAAGCCTGTCACAAAGAGACAACTATTGTATGATGCCACTTATATGAGGCACCTGGGCTAGCCAAATTCAGAAACACAGAAAGTAGGGTGGTGGGCACGAGGGACTCGGGTGGTGGGTACGAAGAGCTGTTGTTTAACGAGTACAGAGTTCCTGTTTGGGAAGATGAAAAAGCTCTGAAGATGGATGGTGATGATGGTTGTATCATATTGTGAATGCACTTGATACCGTGGAATTGTGCACTTAAAGTGGTTAATGTGGTAATTTTTTGTGATGTATATTTTACTACAGAAAAGAAGAGTTTCCCCAGACAGCCATGAAATGATAAAATATTAAGAACAATATCAATAATCCTTTTTTTAAAAATGCACACAATTAAATTTCCTTCGTCTGTTCATTCAATTCTCCTAACTAATTCTTGTTCCACTGGCTCATGGGTCAGGAAACTGCTTTTGCAGTTATTTGCTTTTGGAAGGGAGAGAGCTGGGAAACCTGACTGTTGGTCTGATACAAGTGATCAGAGTGGTCTAAGAGATGCCATCTTAATAAAACTCCCAAACCTGTATATGTGAGTGTATCTGTCAAGGATCAATAGTTTAGGGTAACTGCTGTAAGCCTTTCCATTTAGGCTTTGAGACTATCCTTTGTTAAAGATCCAGTTGCTAACCTGGATATTATAGAAAATTCCAGCAAATATGAGGAGAAAGCAAAAAACCACCTGTTGAGAAAAATCTCTGAGTAGTGATGGTTCATTTATTACACTTCAATTCAGTTCAGTCGCTCAGCAGTGTCCGACTCTTTGCAGCCCCATCGATCTCAGCACACCAGGCCTCCCTGTCCATCACCAGCTCCCGGAGTTCACTCAAACTCATGCCCATTGAGTCAGTGATGCCATCCAACCATCTCATCCTCTGTCATCCCATTCTCCTCCCACCTTCAATCTCTCCCAGCATCAGGGTCTTTTCAAATGAGTCAGCTCTCACATCAGGTGGCCAAAGTATTGGAGTTTCAGCTTCAACATCAGTCCTTTCAATGAACACTCAGGACTGATCTCCTTTAGGATGGACTGGTTGGATCTCCTTGCAGTCCAAGGGACTCTCAACAGCCTTCTCCAACAGCACAGTTCAAAAGCATCAATTCTTCAGCGCTCAGTTTTCTTCATAGTCCAACTCTCATATTCATACATGACTACTGGAAAAACCATAGCCTTAACTAGAGAGACCTTTGTTGGCAAAGTAATGTCTCTTCTTTTTAATATGCTGTCTAGNACCTCTAGAAAATTAACAGGACTTCCCTGGCCATCCAATGGTTAAGATACTGTACTTCCACCGCAAGGGGCGCACGTTCCATCCCTGGCATAGGAACAAAGATCCTGCATGCTGCATTGTGATGCTAAAAAACAGCGGGGTGGAAGGGGAGTAAAGATCTCAAATCAACAATCTAACTTTCCACATTAAGAAACTAGAAAAAGAAAGTAATCCTAAAATAAGTAGGAGAAAGGAAAGAAAGAACTAAAATCAGTAAGATGGAAAAAAATAGAGAAATGTGAATGAAACAAAAATTGGTTTATTTTTGTAGTTAGATGATCGTGGGAAAAAAAAGAAAATTTTCTTAAAAATTAACTTGGGAAACTAGAGTTCTCTTTTAATTTGACAATATTCCTGTGTTGCTCTTGCTACCGTGTTGACCTATTTAAGAAATAGCATACAGACAAACCCAATTATTTATATCATCCCTCTTTACATAAGATGAAAGAATAGTGCTGGTACTAAGTCATGTTCAGTCGTGTCTAACTCTTTGCAACCTCATGGACTGTAGCTTTTCAGGCTCCTCTGTCCATGGGATTCTCCAGGCAAGAATACTGGAGTGGGTTGCCATTTCCTTCTTCAAGGGATCTTGTCAACCCAGGGATCGAACTCACATCTCTTAGATCTCCTGCATTGGCAGGTGGGTTCTTTACCACTAGAGCCATCTGGGAAGCTAAGATGAAAGATGCTAAGAAGTTAAGATGAAAGCTAAGACGGAAGATGAAAGAATAAACCTTTGTAATTGCCCAAGGACCTTCAGGGAAATAGCATATATAATTTAGAGGCTTATTAAACACCTAAATTTAAAATCTATCTTGAAAGGGAAAAAAATATTAAATAGTTGAGGTGGACAAAATGTAATTTTTAATTTATGTTTTAAAGTTACTTGAGGTTTTGAAAGGCTCATAACTACCTACAGTGTGATGTCTTGAATATTTACAAGTTGAAATGACAATATGAGATTTTTTAAATATATTGAGAAGATAACACAACTGTTAGGAACCTTAGTTTTTTCAGATATGCGGAACTTTTAAATTGTAGAAATAATCAAGACATAAAAAGTTAGCACAAAGCGCCAAAGTTATTTCTAACATACGGCATCTCTGGTGCCTGGGAAAATGATTATAAAGGTAAAGAAAAATATTTTGCTACTGCTTATAATGAGCAGATGAAATATTCTAAGGCCTACAGTTTTATTTTAACAGAAGAGAAGCCAAATTCTAGTTTTACATGGATCTCTTGCCAGAAAAGGAGTCACCAAACTTTAAAATTATTTTATGGATAAACTCATCAGAACCAAGGAAAGCTGGGCAAATTTTAACACTAACACACTGCTTTTCTTTTCTTGTTTTTAGATTTGTCATTTTGAGGTCTTATAACCAGAGGCACATGACCCAGGGCAGGGGTGGGCTTTAACTGTGGACCGCTCCTTCACCCTGGGTCCGCCTATATCTTGGGAATCAACTTGTCCCCTTGGGGTCTCAGAATCCCAGAGCACCCTACACGAACCTCAAGACAGCTTGAAAATGGATCCAGGTTTATTCAATCTGCCTTTCTGATTTGGGGGAAAGCCTGAGATATAATTAGGGGGAATGTTTGTGTCTTTCCTTCAAAGCTTGAAAAACCTAGAGTCCAGAGGGCTCTTCATTGCTTCTTCTGGCTTAGCAGGGAGCACAGAGGTAAGTGTAAGGGAAAGAGACTCCTTTCTGGCCTCCCCGCCTGGCATCCCCAGCTACTAAGAGGGACGCTCACCAGTTCCCACCATTTCTGTGCCTGCAGTTCTGGGCAGCATGGTAGCTGAAGCGCTAAGGACCCAGGCAGCCAAACGAATCCAGGGCCCTGGCCCTCCCCTGCTACTCATCCCTCCAGGAGGGGCAGCTAGCGAGCCACAGAGCTGCCAGAGCCTCCCAAGGAAAGGACCTGAAACTCAGAGCCCAGAGCTTGAGTCCTGGCTCCAGCATCTCCTGCTTAAGGGAATGTCAGCTTCTTACTCAACTTACTTCCTCCAGAGGATGAGTAACATTAAGGCACATCATATAGTTCACGGAGTTTTCCCGTGGAACCCAGGAGATTTACATAACCTTGTGAACAGTAAAACACCGGCTAAACAATAGCTTGTTACCACATGTGGTAATAATACAGTGCGTGTGTGCTAATATTAGTCAGTCGTGTCCGACTCTTTGCAACCCCATGGACTGCAGCCCGCTCCTCTGTCCATGGAGTTCTCCAGGCAAGAACACTGGAGTGGGTTGCCATGCCCTTCTCCAGGGGATATAATAAATAGTCGTAGTCATATGTTAGGCTTATCATTAATATACACCACCCTAATAACACCTGTCCTGGGAACACCTGTCATCCTAACAGATATTTTTCAGCCGGTCCTCAGTCTCCCCAGCGGCTGCCTTATTTTAACCTCATTAAGTGGGATCCTATTCTCCCATATCTCTTGCCCAAGCAAGATATGCTTTATTCCCTAGAGTTTCTAATCCTCTCTGTTCCACCTTTCCCCAAAGATTCCCCCACAGACCCCTGCCTTCAGCTGCAGCATCCTGGCCATTGAGGTATGTGTTCTTACTTACCCCACCTTGTCCCTCCCCCGCCCTGCAGCCAGGGCCACATGGAGCCTCCGTGGGGGCCTCCACCCCCATGCCTGAGCTCCTCCCCATCATCCCAATTTCTACCAGAATCTACCAGAATTCTACCCAAAATCTGACCCTGCACAAGATTTCCTTCCATGCACTGGCTGCTGGCTTGAAGCCCTCTCAGCTCCCAGGCTGAGGCAGAGAACTTCATCTTTCCGCCTCCCGCAGTGGAAAGCACTTGGTCCAGGCACCTCGCAAGGACGCGCATGGAGAGACCTCCTTGTCCACAACTCAGTAGAAGAGCCAAGGGGGGACCGAGTGGAGCTGAGGGACTCAAGCTGGATCAAGTCTACACGTCTCCCCAGCATCAGCTTCTTTGGAGAGAAAAATCACCATCTGCCAAGACCTAGGGCTCCATGGTGGCCCTGGACACCGCCCAGAAGAGCCTTCTCCTTGATAAACAGGGTGAGGTTTATCATCCCACTGTGGGCAAAGCAAGAACATGCCTGTCTCATCAGCATAGGAAGGGAAATCCCCCTCACCTCAGCCCAGTTTGGGGATTTCACTCTCACTTGGGGACCTGGGTTTTTTCCTTCAATTTAATTCTTCACCTCAGCAGCCAACCATGTGCTGGTTCTGCGCTAGGCCCTCTGCTAGTTCCCAGGAGAGGCAAGGATGCAAGAAAATTGTCCCCTGGAGGGCACACGCCTTCTCAGTTTTGTCTTCTGTAACGAGATTCTGGGAGCTGTTTTAGTTGGGGGGAAACCAAAGCCTATTCAGACCACCAACGGCCATTGTCCCCACATGCTGTGACCTCATGACCAAAGGGTAAGTTTTCAATGAGTAGCCGTCTGCTGATAACCATGGGAGGGGACAGAGATGATTCGCTGTGAAGTTACAAGAGCTTAACCCACAGAGTCTCTGCCGTGTACAAGCCCCTTTTCAGGCCCAGCCCCATGGGTTCTATGGGACTATGATCCTTATTTCTGAATTAAATAAGTGTTGGTCCCACAAATCCTGGATCTACCCTTCGGTGGTGGTGAGGTCGGGTGGAGACGTTGAGAGGCAGAAGACTCTCCATTTAGGTCCCATTCCTCGAAAGCTTGCTGGACCAGAAGATGCTCCTGAACATAGAAAGAAGCTAGTCCTGAGCTTGATGTAATATGGTAGACTCGTTATGTCCAGCTCTAGGCCTGTCCATTTGCAGAGAATACCATTCCCTGGAGTGAGGAATAGATTTAAGGGCCTAGATCTGATAGATAGAGTGCCTGATGAACTATGGAATGAGGTTCGTGACATTGTACGGGAGACAGGGATCAAGACCATCCCCATGGAAAAGAAATGCAAAAAAGCAAAATGGCTGTCTGGGGAGGCCTTACAAATAGCTGTGAAAAGAAGAGAGGCGAAAAGCAAAGGAGAAAAGGAAAGATATAAGCACCTGAATGCAGAGTTCCAAAGAATAGCAAGAAGAGATAAGAAAGCCTTCTTGTGCTGCGATTCATGGGGTTGCAAAGAGTCGGACACGACTGAGCGACTGAACTGAACTGAACTGAACCATTCCCTGGCATGTGCTGGAGTTCCCAGATCTGAACCTCTTGAGATACCCCAGGGCAGCCACATGCACTGTAGGGCAACTGAAAACTCTGCTGCTCAATGATGCCCAGGTCCCACCTGGCCAGTAGGCCCAGCCAGGGGACAGGCCAACCTCATCTTCAGGAAAACTCTAGTGAACAGTAGAGTTCCTCTGGCCTTCCCAGATGGTTATTCTATGTGTATATCCCCTCCCTCAACTTTTTTTCACAACATCAAATGTAACTTATCATGGGGCCTCCACATCAAGGCAAGTGAGAGACAGACATAGGAATGAGCCGTCTTCCCTGGTTTTGTGTCCTGCAGCTTCAAAGTTGAAATGCTTCCTCATCTTAGGAATGTCAGAACGCTCTAGAAATTCCCTTTAAATGTCTCAAAAACCCCCCTTTCCCCTCCTTACTGCTTCTGAGATAAAACGCAGTCCCTGCCCAGCACATCGGATAAGAAAATCCCACTGAAGGCTTCGTGGCTGTAATTCACTTGTGCTTCTTCCCATCCTCTTGGGAATAAAAATAAAAAGGAGCATCTGTTAGGGTTTGACAGAACCGCTTCACCGGGAGCATGGTCCCGTGGATAGAGGAACGGGGCCAGGATGGAGCGGCCGCCCTATAAAACAGGAGGAAGCCCCAGTAAAAAGACAGCCTTTGAAAAAGGACCCCCGGAGCCAGACCGGTTCGGTGGGAAACAGATGTGCCTTTGACCCAAGGAGGGGCTCTGTGTCTTTCCCCGCCTCCGCACCTTCCAGCTGCACAGCCCCAGGCTGGCCGTTATCATGGCCAGCCCAGCGTGGAGCCGGAGCCTCAGGCTTGCTGGGAATAGAGATGCATTTTCAGCTTTCAGATACGGCTGGGCGATCAGAAGTCTCCCGTACTCACAACACTAATAAGTGTTCCCAATTAAAACATCAAGTTTAAACAGGGAGAGCGGGAGGGACCTTGGATCCAGTCCTTGAGGGAACAGTTGGGAGAAAGTCTTTAAAGTGTGTCGTCTTTGGCCTCGGAGTAAAGGAACCGATTATTACTTTCTCTCTTTATCACTGAAGTCCTCTGGCCACAGAAAAGTGAAAATCTTTCCTGCGGGACTTCTCCCCACACCCATCTGCCTCCTGGTCCCTCCTTAACTGGACAGAGGGTCACACCGGGCCCTCGCCCACCCTCCCCTGAGGACACTGACAGATGCTGGCTTCCTCCCAAGCCTGTTCTCTCGCACCGTGTGCCCGGAGGTCACCACACAGGTCGGCCAACGCTGGTCCCTCCTGGCAGCTGCGTCCACATTGGAAAGTCTTCCTCCTCTGGTTCATGTTGTCTTTATGATAGATTATGTTTTGATAGGAATGTTGATGCTCTCCTGATTTTTGAGATGGATCCCAGGTCCCCATTCTGTTGCAAATCCCTTAGACCACCTTTGTGCTGTTTCAGTTCACACCTGACTCACTGTAGGTCTTGTTGATGGAGACCAACCAGCTGGTTTAATGCTCACAGCCGACCTCCATCAGAGGAGGAGGTGATCTGAGCCCCTAAAGGGGCTGATGTCTAAGCCAAATCTGTCCCACTCCAGAGGCAGAGCTCTAACCACTGCCCTACACTCTGCCTGCTCAGCGATCCCCACCTCCCAGCCGCACAGAGGAACAGAATGGTTGGGAGAAGATTGTAAAACGTGAACGCTGGACATGACCTCTGTGTTCCCAGACCAGCGCCATCCTCACTACACAATGAGAAAGAGTGAGCACAAACAGTCTTGTTCAAGGTCAGCCAACTTATTAATGGAAGACAGAAAGATCCTGTGGAAATCAGACAACTTTGTACTCTTTGTAATGGCCCTGGACAACGGTTTTATGAGGAAGATGTTGGAAACTAGGACTAAATGTGGGGCTGAGATTTGTATGTGGGCTGAATTTCTCCATGCTCCTCACTTCACCTATATGGTGGAAACCCAGGGAGCTGTGTCTAAGCTCCTTCTACAAATAAGGGATCCTGCACCAAACGTGAGGACGGTGGGACACGGCTCTCATTTACCCTGGTGGCTCTTCACGTATTGTCTCCGGTAACCCTGCTTTACCTGTCCCATCTGGGGTGGCTCCTAACTGGAGACTCAGATGGTAATTCACAACATCTGGCCTCATCATTGATGTCTGGGTTACCCCAGAACATGGGGTAAACGTAGCCAGAAATCAAAGCCATGTGGTGTGACCAGCAGAAGCCTGGACCTTTCTGCGTCCCCTTTCCACCGTCCTCTGATGGCACGTGTCTTCTGCAAAGCTGACACCTCACAGCAGAGCTGCTCAGAGGAGAAGTGCATTGGGTCTACAAGCAGTTTGAGTCACCTCCCTAGCCTCGATACGGTGTCTGGGAGAGAATCCAGCCTCGTCTCTTTCCACTGCTGGTCTCAGGCAGTTCATTCCTGAAGGTCAAACCCAAGTCCATTCTACCCTGTTCCCTGGACCCTCTGCTGAGGACACATCCATGGTGTGGGTCCCATTCCTCCTCCTGCCATTCTCTCTGAATTGCTCTGGCCTTCAGCCTGAGCTAGCTGAAAACTTTATTTTGTTTATTCATTTATCTTTATTTTCTGTTGGCTCTTTTCTTTTCTTTTTGGCAGCTCCCATCACGCCTCCTAATTTGGAACTCTTTGAGGACCAGCGCCTGGCACAGCTCACACCTGGCATGTCTCGCCCCCAGCACAGCCTAGAGAGGACTTCGGGGGCCATCCATCGAAGACAACAAAGCCATCTGTGCCATGGCTCCTGTGTCTTGAAAGAGGAAGCTGGTGACACAGGTTTATAATGAGGCTGTCTGTCACTAGAACATTGGCACTTTCAGGGCAAAGAATGCTTTTTATAGATGAAAAGGTGCTGCTTGGGGGCTGAGGAATGGGGGCCCGGGCAACCGCAGATTAGGAAATGCTTCTTCTCTACCTCAACCACATGTCCTGAATTTGTTCTTGTTGTTCCTGCCCGTGGGGAGGGGCAGAGCCTTTACTGCCTGAGCAGAAGCTTCTCCCAGTGGCTTCTGACTGCAACGCACAGATGCAGTGGGCCTGTCGGGCAAGGCTTATGGTTCCTCTGATGAGCAGTGTGAAAGTGAAAGTGTTAGCCGTTTAGTCGTGGCCAGCTCTCTGCGACCTTGTGAACTATAGCCCCCGGGCTCGTCTGTCCATGGCCAGGCAACAATACTGGAGTGGGTTGCCGTTTCCTTCTCCAGGGAATCTTTCCAACCCAGGGATCAAACCCAGGTCTCTTGTCTCCTGCATTGGCAGGGGGCTTCTTTACCAGCAGTGCCACCTGGGAGGCCCGTTTCTCTAGAAGACATTTCATAAAAAGTCCTGTTTAGGAAGGAATGCTGGCTGGGCGCAAGCCATTTCCAAAAACACAGGCAGCTGCACAAAACTGCTGAGTGTTCCTGTCCTGAGACCCAAGGGGATGTCAGGCTGGGGGTGGGTGTGCTGAGAGAAGGGGTTGAGGCAGGAGGTAGCCTCAGGCAGAGAAGGAATGAAGGAACTGGGGATGCTATCCTTCAGCAGACAAAGCCACTGTGGCTTGTGGGTGTGCAGTGAGCCCAGCATGACGTCAGGTGATACTGGAGCCACTGATGCCTGCAGAAGCAGTGTGTAAGAAGCAGGGCTTCACTAAGAATTCATATGGGGAGAGACGCTTATGACTGAGCATGGTCAAGAAGGCTGAGGGAACTTGTGTGACGTCTACAAGGATAGAAAACTAAGTACAAGTGTGTGTGTGTGTGTGTCTATGTCTGTTTGTGTGTGCATCTGTGTGTGTGTTTGGGGCTGCATCCCAGGATCAGAAGATGTACAAGAAAAAATAAATGCTCTGTGTTTGGAGGTATAGGTGCTGTTAGAAGGTTTAATCAGCTGGAGACAGAGGTGTGACTAGTAACAGCTACTGCTTAGTCGCTCAGTCATGTCCGACTCTGTGACCCCGTGGACTATAGCCCACCAGGCTCCTCTGTTCATAGGATTCTCCAAGCAAAAATACTGGAGTGGGTTGTGATTTCATTCTCCAGATTAGTAGGTAGTAGCAGAGAGGACTCAAAAGACAGAATGTTTTACTTTGTGGGGCCTTGATTGCTGAGCAAGGGAGTTTGGTTTTTCTCCAAAAATCAAGGGAGAACCACAGGGGATTTTGGCACATGGATGGAATGACAGGATAGGTGTTTTGGAAAGCTGACCCAGATGGAGGGGCCAGGGTCTGAAGACAGAGGGTTAGGGAGTGGCTGTCATGATTCAGGGGGGACTCTGGGACCACACTGCACTGCTGGTCAGAAGAACACTCAGCAGGGGATAAAGCAGGTATCTTGGAGGGAGGATCAGTCTCACAGAGGCACTTCTCCTGCCCAGCCAAGTGCCCCGCCCCCACTGGATGAACTGTAAAAAAGTTTTGACAAAGTGTTGCTACTCTTCCATCCAAATTCTTCCAGCTTCCCCAGGGCTGGGCATAGAAAGCTCAAAGTCTTCGACTTGCCTTCAAGACCTGTCCCAGTGATTTTCTCGATTTTTATACAAAGCAGCAGGACTCAGGACTCTTTCTTTAAAGGCGATATTATGAAACCAAGAGGTAAAACAAACAAAAGCTCAGTTCCAATCTGCACAGGCTTAGCCAGTTTCCCCGTGGCAGTCAGCCCAACTCTTATATGTTTCAGTCCCTAATCCTTCAGTCACCCTGCCCTGTCCCTATCCTCCCCACCCCTCCAGAGTCTCTCAGATCCTCCAAGAAACCCTAGGGCCTCGAGGAGCACAGCTGGAGCACACTTCCCTACTGAGTCTGTTTCTGTCTGCCTTTTCTCCAGCTGTTCATCATGTCCATCAGAGGTCCTGACCTTCTGCCCTAACTGTACCTGGGACCTTGGGAAGCTGCTGCTGCTGCTTATATCTCACTCTAACATGAGGTCCTTCTTTCACAGCCTTTCACTTGTTTCCAAGCTTCACCAGGCCCAGCGTGTGCCTGCCCATCTTCTGCCACCATCATCACCATCATTATCATTATCACCACCACATTCATCATTACCAATACCATCTCCACCACCTTCACCATCACCATCACCACCACCTTCACCATCACCATCATCACCATCACTATCACTACATCATCAGTTCAGTTCAGTTCAGTCGCTCAGTCGTGTCCGACTCTTTGCGACCCCATGAATCGCAGCACGCCAGGCCTCCCTGTTCATCACCATCTCCCGGAGTTCACTCAGACTCACGTCCATCGACTCCGTGATGCCATCCAGCCATCTCATCCTCGGTCGTCCCATTCTCCTCCTGCCCCCAATCCCTCCCAGCATCAGAGTCTTTTCCAA
>SJYT01058575.1:716289-763958 GCA_006410635.1 Cephalophus harveyi | reverse complement strand
CATCATGATTATCTGGGTCGTGAAGATCTTTTTTGTACAGTTCTTCTGTGTATTCTTGCCACCTCTTCTTAATATCTTCTGCTTCTGTTAGGTCCATACCATTTCTGTCCTTTATCGAGCCCATCCTTGCATGAAATGTTCCCTTGGTATCTTTGATTTTCTTGAAGAGATCTCTAGTCTTTCCCATTCTGTTCTTTTCCTCTATTTCTTTGCATTGATCGCTGAGGAAGGCTTTCTTATCTCTTCTTGCTATTCTTTGAAACTCTGCATTCAGATGCTTATATCTTTCCTTTTCTCCTTTACTTTTCACTTCTCTTCTTTTCACAGCTATTTGTAAGGCCTCCTCAGACAGCCATTTTGCTTTTTTTGCAAACAGATACACACCACTATGTAAAAAATAGATAAACAACAAGGACCTACTGTATAACACAGGAAACTATATTGGCACAAGGAACTAATAACCTATAATAGAAAATAATCTGAAGAAGAATATATATATATATAAAATATATATTTAACCAAGTAACTTTGCTATCGCTATATACCTGAAACAATGAAAATCAACTACACTTCAATTTTTTAAATGGGAACATTGTCACCTTCCCAAACCCTGCTAAAGTATGAAGAGATTAAGTAACTTGCTCAAGGTCACCCAGCTAGAAAGCAGCTGAAGCAAGGCTGAAACCTGACTGTCCGTGGCACAAAAGCTCCCACTCTCAATAGGTACTACCCCACAGCCTCCCCAAACATGCTTGCAGATTGGTTGATGGGTTAATTCACTGAATAAAAGTGATGAAAGAGAAAAATCATTCAATCATTCAGCAAATGTGTACTGAGTTCCTACTATGTGCCTAGCACTGTGCCAGTCTCCTGGGAGGTGATGAGAAAGATGGGAATGACCTCTGCTCCTCTTGGAGCTCAAAGTCTGGGAAAAGGAGTTAACAACGACCATTGATTCAGAGATGAAATGATGGTGCCCTTGGGAGAGAATTCAGGAGACGTGAACTTGGAAGATGATCTTGGCAGGTGGTCTGCTGAGTTTCAGGTGCCAGAGTAAAGCAAATGAACAGATGAAATCGTTCAGAAGGTGATGGAGCTGCTGGCGAGGAGCTCAGAGATGCAGTGTGGGAGGTGCGGACCTGGCAATGACATAAATAATGTTGACAGTTCAAGATATGAGCCTCGGCCAAGATTAACATACAGAAAATGAAGTCTAGAGATGGGCGCCAAGCTGTGGAGGATGATCCAGAATGGATGGACACCCTCCTGAGAAGGAATGATCACAGTGTATCAAAGAGGCTGGAGACTGAGACAGCTTGAAGGGGAAGGTGGTGCCAGGTAACAAAGCCGAAGGGCCTAGGTAGAATGGCAGAAAAGAGCTCAAAGTTCTTTCCATTTGATCTAAAGGAAGGTTTTTTTTTCTTTGTGGATTTCTAAGAGCACAGCTTCCATAGAGGGGTGAAGGTAAATGACAGCTTATAGGGGACTTGAGGGGGAACTGATGATGAGAAAAAGGTAATAGCCACTTGCTGAATACACCCCAGGTTTCCCAGGTGGCTCAGAGGGGAAAGAATCTGAGTGTCAATGCAGGAGATATGGGTTTGATCCCTGAGGTGAAAAGATTCCCTGGGGAAGAAAATGGTGATCCACTCCAGTTTTCTTGCCTAGGAAATCCCATGGACAGAGGAGCCTGGGGGGCTACAGTCCATGGGGTCACAAAGAGTCAGATATGACTCGCAAAGAATGACTAAAATAACAACAAAATTCACCCCACATTGAAAAGTTGGCACGGAAATCAGGTAGTACAGGCAGTTCAAGGAATAAAATGTTGAACAAAATCAATTTTACTCATTATGTGACTTGACCCAACCATGAATATGTTTGAAGAGGACTGTCATTGGATTTAAAATAGAACTGTTTAAACCCATGCCAAGTTAAATGGGACCCCCAGAGTTGTCCAATCCAAATGAATGGTGGTCTCTGCTCTCTAGTTTCTGTTTTAGATCAGATCCCGACTTCATTTAGTTCAGCAGATTCTTTTTTCCTTTTATAACTAAAAATTTTAAAATAAAAGAAACCATCTAGTTAATCCACCCCTCCCCCTCGATGTATTTTTCCTTGGGGAAACATTTACATTCTTATGACCCCAAATGCTAAGCCAATAAAAGCAGAGGCAGAAACCATTCTTCATTGTTATCAGCAAAAAAAAAAGCAGAAGAAAATGAAAGGCTCAAAGAATTGTGGCATTTCAGGGGGAGAAAAATGACTTTTTGGTCTTTGTATTTTTATCTTCTCTGCCATCATAATTTAGATAGACAGAGAAGAGGCCTGGCAATCGGCCGCATCCATAAGGCCAAATAGCTCGTTCCCCAGAAGATTTGGAAAAGACTGTTGGGGCATCTTCATAAAAGCTCTGCAGGCTCAGGCTGGGACCGTGGGAGACCCTGGGAGTGAGCTGTTCCTGTCGAAAGACATTGTTAGATCCAACACCAGCATTTGCCTATTTGGGAGTCATAAAGATGCAGTCTTCCTAGAATCCTCATCATATACTGATCTCTGTTCCAATTCAGGCTCAGACACCAAAGGGGTGAGTGCAGCAGAAAGAACCAAGGAGTGGCAGCCTGGCCTCAGGGCACGGGCACTCTGTGGAGAGGCTGAGGCAACCAAGGTCATTTTGGCTTGAAAAAGAGGAAAGGGAGAAACGATAGGGATCACGTGAGTCTCTGTTAGCTCTTTCTGTTGAGAACAAAGCAAGAAGGCGTGGTTTAAACTCTCACAAGAAGACTGCAGTTGGAGATTAGGAAAGAATTTCTGACCAATTGGTTTGTAAACATTGCTCAGGGCTGTGCAGATGACTGGGTTCAGATTCAGCATCCTCCTTTGTGACCCTGAGCAACTTTCTTACCCTCTCTGTGCCCCAATTTCCTCCCAAGTGGCAACTAAGTAGCAAGTAACTGTTGTAAGTTGTTCATGGGTTAATCTAGGTAAAAATTCATCATAAACACTCCACAGGTGCGAGCTCTCACAGTGTCTGCTATAAGTATGGTTATCATTCTTTTACCTGAGGGACACTCATCTCAATCCACAAGGTCAGATGTGAAAGAAGCATAACTTTATATTTTTTTAAATTTTGTTTATTTTAAATTTTGGATCCACTAGGTCTTTGCTGTGGCATACAGGCTTTCTCTAGTTGCAGAGTACAGGCTCTGGAGCATGCAGGGTCAGTAGTTGTGGTATGCAGGCTTAGTTGCCCTGTGACATGTGGGATTTCAGTTCCTTGATCAACCATTGAATCCACATCCCTTGCATTGGAAGGTGGATTCTTTACCACTGGACCACCAGGGAAGTCCCAACACTATTTTTCTCAAATAAGGGGATAGCAGAGGATGAGATGGCTGGATGGCATCACTGACTCAATGGACATGAGTTTGAACAAACTCTGGGAGATGGTGAAGAAGAGGGAAGCCTGGCGTGCTGCAGTCCACGGGGTTGCAAAGAGTCAGACACAACTGAGTGACTGAACTGAGCTGAAATTCACCATCTAGTTCAAGCCTCCATTTGGAAGAAGATGCATCTCTGGTGATCCAGCGTCGCCTCCTTTCCTTGGGGGCAGGGCTGACTTCCACGCAGCCAAAGTGCTGGTGCGCACTCCCCAGAGATTCAGGTGTGGCCTCAGGTCTCAGTTTGCACAGGTTGCTGTCACACCCTCAGGCCCAGATCTCTTCCAGCTTCTACCACAGTGTGTGTGGGGACGGGTGTCTATAGGAAGGCTCTCATATGGCTCCTTTCTGCTTAATAAGCTCATTCTCTCCCCAAGTTGGGCCCAAGAAAGATGAGACCCAGGACCGCACCCCGCCCCCCCCCCCCCCCAGCTGACTGACTCCCCCAGACCTGTTCTCTCCCTTCCTCAGGCCTTGAGAGGGCAGAGTATGAGACCCACCTTGCCTGTGACCTAAACATTCATGTACACGACTCACTCCCTGACTCACTGCTCTCCTCTGAGGACAGACAGGGACCGAGGCTTCGGTTAGTTCACAGTATTATCCCACCAGGCTTCCCTGGTAGCTCAGCTGGTAAAGAATCCACCTATAATGCAGGAGACCTGGGTTCGATCCCTGGGTTGGGAAGATCCCCTGGAGAAGGGAAAGGCTATCCACTCCAGAATTCTGGCCTGGAGAATTCCATGGACTGTATAGACCCTAGGGTCACAAAAAGTCAGACACAACTGAGCAACTTTCACTTTCACTTCACTTTCACTTTTCATTATCCCACCGCTGCCTGTGGACTTTAGTCTCTCATTCCATCCCCAGCAGAAGACTCCTGGTATGGGCTTCTCAACACTTCTCTTACATAACGGCCTTCTGTCTGTACAGAGTCACTGAAAGACCCTCCTGTGAAAACTTGTGGCCCCTCTCAGAGCCCTTCTCCAAGGGTCAGGACCTACCATCACCATCCCAAGAGGGCATGTCATGGTACTGACCACGGGCAGACACAGTAACACATCACTTTCTGTCGTGGCACATGGCGTAAGGTGGGCTGGAAACCTTAGTTAATTTCATTCCATTTCTAGATCTAAATGTAGAAAATACATGCAGTAAAAGACAAAAATAAAGGGTAAAATTGTTGCAAAAAGAAAATAAGATGAATGAGGAAGAATTCACACCAACTGGTTGTAGGATAGCCACTGGAGAGGGCCCACTTTTCCAGCAACCAGGATCCCAGGGTCTCCCCAGTCCTGAAACTCCCCCCAGGGTCCTCAGGAGGAAAACATAGCATAACACGGAGAATTAGGCCTCGGTGATACCCGTGCGTGCATGCGTGCGTGCTCATCGTGTCTGACTCTTTGCAGCCCCATGGACTGGAGCCCGCCAGTCTCCTCTGTCTTTGGGATTATCCCAGCAAGAATACTGGAGTGGGTTGCCATTTCCTCCTCCAGGGGGTCTTTCCCACCCAGGGATCGGACCTACATCTCCTGCAGCTTCTGCATTGGCAGGACGGTTCTCTACCTTCGTGCTACCTGGGAAGCCCTCAATGATACCCGTACAGGAAATCATGCATAAGTTTCCCAGGGCTCCTCATACCTCCTGGCTGTGGACCCAGAACATCTTGACAAAGGAAATCTCCATGAAAATATTAAAAATTCCATAGGGGCCAGGACTATGCAGTACACACACATGCCTCTGCTGTTTAAATAAACAATAAACAGGCCAAATAAACCTAATTCAAGTTTAGTAGGTTTAAGAGAGGTGAACATACTGTATATCACTTGGACTGTCCTTACCACATTGTTCTTACTGTTCTTCCTAACCCAGGAAGTTCGGGTTAGGGCGACCCATCAGTCCATTTCCTGGGACTGAGGGCTTTCAGTATGAAAACCAATACAGTCAGGGAAGACTGAGGCAGTTGGCCATTCTGGTCCAGAAGAACCCTTCCTGCCTGGTGCTTTAACTATAGCCATCGTGCCTTGCTGGTTAAGTGCAAACTTTTAAAAGTTGATGATCATAGGTGGGACTGACACCCTCCGAGTAAACCTAAGGAACCAGCAGGAAGTAGAGAGTGGCCAGACCTCTCCCAAGGGACTGATGGTTGGATGATGGATGGTGGATGGATGAATGGATGGATGCATGGGTAGGAGGATGGATGCATGGGTAGAAGGATGGATGCATGGATAGACAGATGGATAGATGATGGATGGTGGAGGGATGGATGCTGGATGGTGGATGGATGAATGAGTGGGTGGTGGATGGTCAAATGAAGTCATTAAGCCTAGTAACTGATCAGATACCTCTTTTAAGTAAATATGGCATCAATATTCAAAATTTACATTCTTGACATGAGTTGTGGGTCTTAACATTCTTCTGTTTCAAAATGAAGTGGAGGAGGATCCATTAGGAAGATAACAGACTCTGAGCTGAGTAAGAACTCAGCCTCCAGTGTATTACACTTTCCTTGGAAAAGGAACATCGCCCATTAGAACTCATTTAAATCTCTGTGGAATGGAAATAAATAAGCTATGTGTCTCCAAAATGAATTCATCTCAGAAGAGTTCCTTGAGAATCTTGGATGCAAACTGCTCTTTCAGAGCCAAGATTAACACATATCTTACATAAAAGTGAAAAGAATATTTCCAGTTACCCCTGAAGAAACAGATTACTATATTGAGTCAACAAGCAGTTATCTTAAAACCTCCAAAGAATTAGAGGAGTTCTCCTTAAGTTTTACACTTTATTTGAGAGACCAGTTTGAGAGCTTCCCTGGTGGCTCAGATGGTAAAGAATCTGCTTGTAATACATGAGACCTGGGTTTAATCCCTGGGTCAGGAAGATGCCCTGGAGAAGGAAATGGCAACCCACTCCAGTATTCTTGCTTGGAAAATCTCACGGACAGGGGAGCCTGGTGGGCTACAGTCCATGGGATAGCAAAGAGTTGGACATGACTGAGCGACTAACACTTTCTTTGAGGGTAGCCAGATCTGTGGCTTTGGTGGAGCAATCACCAAACCTCAGTAACAGCCTTGTTTTCTATCTCTGGAATATTACTCTTTTGATCACCAAACATTTTCTTTAATTAAAGCAGTTTGTGTGCCTTGCTCTTGCTTACGTGTGTGTTAAGTCTCTTCAGTTGTTTCCAACTCTTTGTGACTCTATAGACCAGGCCCCTCTGCCCATGGGATTCTCCAGGCAAGAATACTGGAGTGGATTGCCATTTCCTTCTCCAGGGGATCTTCCCAACCCAGGGACTGAACCCACATCTCATGCATCTCCTGCATTGACATGCCAGTTCTTTACCACTAGCACCACCTGGGAAGCCCACCTTATTCTTAGCAGACTCCAGTAAAGACTGCCCAGACATGGAGAAGGAAAACTCGATGTGTCTAGGTCCCTCATAGCTCAGTTGGTAAAGAATCTGTCTGCAATGCGGGAGACCCCAGTTTGATTCCTAGGTCGGGAAGATCAGCTTGAGAAAGGATAGGCTACCCACTCCAGTATTCTTGGGCTTCCCTTATGGCTCATCTGATAAAGAATCCACCTGCAATGTGGGAGACCTGGGTTCAGTCCCTGGATTGGGAAGATCCCCTGGAGAAGGGAAAGGCTACCCACTCCAGTATTCTGGCCTGGAGAATTCCATGGACTATATAGTCCATGGAGTCACAAGGAGGTGGACACGACTAAGTGACTTTGAAAAAAAAGAGAGAATCAAGGGTGACCAAGTACTTACTCTGCCCCAAACTAGCTCACCTGCTGCAGAAGACCATTCTCTTTAAAAACTTACCCTTAGTGAGATTTTCAAAGATTTAGAGAACTTGCTTTTAACTGATTTTGTTTTGGAGATAATGATCAAGTTTTATTTTCTTTTTAATAATTGTGCAAAGTATGGGTTCATGGATGTTGCTAGTATTTTCCACTGGTCTGGAATAGAAATGTGCCTCTGTGTGTTTCTTTCACCTCCATTTTAGTTAGCTCGTGTCCTGGAGAATACTGCAAGGGGAATAGCACTGGGAAGAAGACTGGGTTATTATTTGAGGTCTATTATCTAGAGTCACAAAGCCCTACACCCATCACTGGATGTTTCCCCGCCTCAGCCTGCCTGACCTGGAAAATAGAGCTAGTGCTATCACCCTCCCATCACAGACCTCGTCACCGGAACTGGTAGCAAGCTATAGCCACAATTAGCATAGTTAAGTAACAAACAGGAAGCGTCATTCTTTTAAGTGGAAGAAATCAGAACAAAAGCAAACTTGCACTATATCAACATGGCTTTGAACCTACATGTTAGACTGTAACCTAGCTTCACATACTTACCCAAGATAAAATCATCTGATAATATCAGTGAAGCAAACAACAAAATAATTTGCCATTATGTAAATACAAAAAAAAGAAAAAAGAGTTTTTATTACTGGGACTGGATTAGCTTACATGCCCTATACTTAGGTCTTTTGGTTTTATCATTAAAAAGCTACCTTAAAAAATTAAGCCTTGGGGACTTCCCTGGCAGTCCCGTGTTAGGACTCTGAGCTCCCAGTCAGTGCAGTGGGTCTGGCTTCGATTCCTGATCAGGGAACTAGATCCTGGAAGCTGCCATTAAGAATTTACATGCTGCAACAAAAGATCCCTCATGCCATAACAAAGACTGAAAATCCTACATGTCGCAACTAAAACCTGGTGCAGCCAAATAAATAAATATATTTTAAAATAGTGAATGGACTTCCCTGGTGGCCCAGTGATTAAGAATCTGTCTGGCAATGCAGGGGACACAGGTTCAATCCCTGGTCCAGGAAGATTCCAGATGCCTTGGACCAACAAAGCCCGTGCACCGCAACTGCTGAAGCCTGCGCACCCTAGAGCAACAAGAACAGTCACCACAATGAGAAGCCCAAGCGATGCAACTGGAGAGTAGCCTCCATTTGCCACAAGGAGAGAAAGTCCTCACGTGGCAATAAATACCTAGCACAGCCAAAAATAAATAAAAATATAAATGCATTAAAACGTTTTTTAAAATGAAGCCCTTACTCACTCATAGAGTCTGTAGAAGGAGTAGGTTGACATCACGGTGTCACTGGGTAGAGGGGGCATTATTATTAAGGTGTCATGGACACCCTTTTCTCAGTTTCAGTTCTTTACAAAACACAGGGAAAACATTTATGAGGGTGCAGGGACTGGGGTTTATGGTAGTCGTCATTTCCAAGACTCTTTAAGCTTTAACTCCATCCATCCTCTTCCTCCTGTAAATATAATTCTGCCCAGAGATGGCTGTGTAAACTGCTAGGAGCAAGGATGCGCTGAGAACCGTTAGATTTACTTCCCTGGTTCTAGTATATCAGACTCTGCAGCCTGGCCTTTTAAAAAGTATTCTGAGTGTCCTAAGCACTATTTAGAGGCTCAGACACCAGTCAGATGAGCCCTGACCTCTGTCCTTATTTTCACAGCTGGAGAGGCAGCCCCCAGTGCCTTCTTCACTGCCTCTTGTCACTCAAGTGTGCATTTTTAAAAGTTCTTACCAGGGAGCCTTGAAGCAGTTCAGCCCATTCATTTCCAATTTCTCTTGTTCCAGCTAAGAGGGGAGGGTTTAGGAATCAAAACACTTAAGAGGATCACAAAGAGTCCAACACGACTTAGCAACAACAGAAGAGGAGTCTGCAGAAGTGAGAAAAGAAAGTCTTAGAGGGGACGAGATCTCTGAGTTTAGACACTTAAGGGCACTGAATTCCTCTGGGAAAGGAATTAGACGTATTTGGCATGACATCAGAGAGCAGAGCTGGGACCACTGGGCTGAATCATGTGGAAGCAGATCTCAGCTCAGTATGGTGAAGAACAACTTTCAGAACCAGCATGGGCTGCCTCGTGAAGGAGAGAGTTCCTCAGCACTGAAGGTATGCCAACTGAGATGCTCTGATCCCTTATCAAGAGGGGATTTGCTTGGTTTAAGGGCTGAACCTAAGGGCCTCTGAGGTCCTTTCAGTTGGAGATACCAGGATTCCAAGTTGATCCGTGAGTTTACTCAGACCTGGGCATTTCCCCACATTTCTGCGCCCTACCTCCCCCTTCAGACTTTGCAGAAAGCCTGGAGGAAGAACATTTCACTTTCTCCAGTAACATTCGCCCCACCCAGGTGAAAAGGTGAGGGTGTCAGACACGCACCTGTGAGATGAGGCTATTGCTACTGTCGCTTGGGGCAGAAGTAGGAAGGCAGTAAACTTTGTGATTAGCATTCCCTCATTCTCCGCTGAAGCCCACTGCTCTTACAAAACCGGCTTCCATCTTTTTTTTTTTTTCCTCTTAAAACAAAGGGATTGTTGAGTTTATCACATCCTTCCCAAGAGTAATAAAGACTAAAACAGCCTGGGACACAGAAGGTGCCTAATACATCTTTTTTAAAAGAACAGATGAATACAATTTTTTTTTTAATTGGAAGATAATTGTTCTACAATGTTGTTTGGTTTCTGCCATACAACAAAGAGAATCAGTCATAATTATATGTTTCTCTCCCCTCTGTTGAGCCTCCCTCCCGCCTCCCATCTCGCCTCTCTAGGTCATTATAGACTGCCAGACTGGGCTCCCTGTGTTATATATAATAGCAGCTTCCCACTCGCCATCTATTTTACATACGGTAGCGCATATAAGTCAATGCTACTGTCTGAATTCATCCTACCCTCTCCTTCCATGACTGTGTCCACAAGTTCATTCTCTGCATTTTAAAAGCAAGAGTGTATACAACGTTTGACACAGAAGTCAAACGTGTGTGTGCTCAGATGCCCGATTGTCTTATGTCTCCTCCATTGTCAGGCAGGTTCTTTACCCCTAGGGCCAACTAGGAAGCCCCAAGCATTATATATTCTTCATTTATTCATTCAACAAATGTGTTATTTACCCAGAGCTGGATTCAACGCAATCTTCTGCATTTTCCTTACAGCAACCCCTGCCCAGGGAATCTAGCTGCCACTCTCCTCACGACTCACCTGACCTTAGCTGTGGGCTCTAGTCAAGGGGGGGTCTGCGGAGTTAACAAAACAGAGAACTGTCCAAACTGTCCTGAAAACAGCTGAATTTAACAACAACAAAGGAGAATATTCTTTTCTGAAGGCAGTTAAGCAACTGTTCCAGCAAATACCAGTTAGTAAGGAAGGTCCACGTGCAGGTCCACACACATTTCTAGATTATCCTGGCTGTACTCCTAGTTCAAATATGTAGGTTATAAGACCATTCTTGCTGCTTCTTAGGGGCATGACCTGGGCTTCCCAGATGGTGCTAGTGGTAAAGAACCCATCTGTCAATGCAGGAAACATAAAGAGACATGGGTTCAGTCCCTGGGTCGGGAAGATCCCCTTGAGGATGGCATGGCAACTCACTCCAGAATTCTTGCCTGGAGAATCCCATGGACAGAGGAGCCTGGTAGGCCATAGGGTTGCAAAGAGTCGGACATGACTGAAGCAACTTAGCACACACACACAGGGGCATGACCTGGTCCAAGTCACAACTTTGCAAAACCCCAATGTCCTCATTCAAACATCTCAAGTCCCCTCCCCACTTCAACAATCTTTGAAGGAGATCCTTCCCCTTGCTTGGAATGTTTGATATTCAAATTCAGTGCACCATACAAGAAACTTCCATGGTACGATTAAAAAAAAATAAGCTATAATTTATGGAGTGCCTCTCATTCCAATTTGGAATAATATTCCACAGTACTTTATAGCATTTACTGTTCCCCAAAAGCACGGGAGATAGATCTTCTTATCCTCATTCATGGGGGAGGGAACAGATTCAAAGAAAAATATTGAGTCTATGATGACATGGTTGGCACTTGGCACAGCTGACTTGAACTCCACCTTATTTCAAGTCCTTGTTCCCAAAGTGCCTCATTCCAAAGTGCTGCTGGTTGTTGAAACAGGACTGATTGATTCTTCAAGGGCAAACTATTCATTCAGACTTTTTCATATTTCTTCTCTTTCTTATTCTCCTGCTGCTGCTGCTGCTGATGCTAAGTTGCTTCAGTCGTGTCCGACTCTGCACGACCCCAGAGACAGCAGCCCACCAGGCTCCCTCGTCCCTGGGATTCTCCAGGCAAGAACACTGGAGTGGGCTACCATTTCCTTCTCCAATGCAGGAAAGTGAAAAGTGAAAGAGAAGTCGCTCAGTTGTGTCTGACTCTTAGCAACCCCATAGACTGCAGCCTACCAGGCTCCTCCGTCCATGGGATTTTCCAGGCAAGAGTACTGGAGTGGGGTGCCATTGCCTTCTCCGTCTTATCCTCCTACTTATATTTATTTAGTTAGGTAGCTATTTGCTATGTCCGGTCTTAGTTGCCGCACGTGAGCTATTTCATTCGTTTTGACGCATGGACTCTCTAGTTGCGGCACACAGGTCCTGGAGCCCAAGGACTCAGTAGTCGTGGCACCCTAGCTTAGTTACTCTGCCACATGTGGGATCTAGTTCCCAGACCAGGGATCAAACCTACATCTCCTGCTTTGTAAGGCAGATTCTTAACCACTGGACCACCTGGAAAGTCCCTTCTCCTTCTTAATAATGGTTTTTAACTCAACCCGTCCACCAGAGGTTTCATGGGGATGGGAAAAGCCATACACTATTAGTAATTTTCTAGAGTCCTTACAGTAAACCACATCATCCTGTCCTACTAAGGTCAAAATAAATGTATCCCCAACTCATCTTTCTTTAGCTGGGTCCCCCAAATGTCCCAGACTGCCCCAACCTTAGTCAAGAGGAGAGAAAGTGTGGCTGAAAGGAGATGGCAGTTTTACCAGATTACAGCTGAAAGACTGCACTTTTTAAAGTTTATAAAATATATGAAGATGTAAACATGTTGCAAAGTCCCCTCCCAGGGCTTTGGAAGGGCCACTGAAATGAGGGACACCTAAACTGTACCTTCGACAGCTGCAGATAAATGCACCTCCAGCCCCACATTGCTCAGTAGTATTTTTAAAGGAGATTTATCCTCATTTACATCTGACTACAGGTGCACTCATCTTTTAAATGGAAATAATGACTGTGATTAAATATGGCCATATTTTTCTATTATTACTATCATACATGATGGATTTCCATTCTTACCTTAAAACAGAGTTCTGTGAGTCTAATTATTTTCATCCATCATGCAACCACAGAACTTCAGAGCTGGAAAGACACAGAAGTCCTTTAATCTACAAGCCTGGATTTTCAGACACGAGAAAACTGACACCCAGGCCAAATCTAGAAAGACAGGTGCTTGTCTGCAGTAAAGGCATGAGAATGGACTTGGCCAGACTTGCGAGTGTTTACTCTGCCCTGGGGAGGGAGAAGGACAAGCATGTTTGCCATTCCGAGCAAAGTGTGCTCTAAGTGGGGAATCTGTATGTACTTAATGCAAGATCGTATCTTATAAGTGAAATTGTCAGAGGTAAGAAGTGTGATCAGAGGTAAGAACTGTGATCCCAGCATATTCAACACTTTCAAAGTTTAAAACGAGAAGTTCCTAACAACCTCACTTACCAATATGAGGCTCCCACCAGCCAACCTATCCTGAACCAAGGACCTGTTAGCTCTGCTGAGAAGCCCTTTGGGGGCTGAGAATTATATGGTTTGAAGAAACTTCCAAAGGCCCTCCCTTTTCATCCCAAGATTTGTTTTGGGCCAGAAGCCCTATAAAACTTTACTGCAACAGGCAGGGATGGTGTGTTCTATAAAATACATATGTGTGTATGTGTGCATGTGTGATATAAGTGGGACAAAGTAACTTGTTTCTGAGAATAGAAATACAAAATACTTGAGTTAATCCTAGGAGGAAAATGATCAACCCAATATAGTTACTTTTCAGATTAACTGCATCATCTAAAATAAAATTTTTGTTCCAGTTTTTGAAGAAATCTTCATAAAGTCAGTAACTCTAGATGATGACTCCATGTCAGTATCCAAGTGCAAGTGATTTATTGCTCTGCTCATGGTCTTAGGTGAGGAGTCATGTACAGACGACCTCTAGGAGACTGTGGAGGCGGACAAAGGAGAGCTGGGATAGGGACCCTCCCTTCAGACTCCAGGTAGTCAGACTTTTCTTCTTCTTTTGAAAGCCATCGACCTTTCTCCAAATGAAGTGGTACAATAAACTCAGTAGATAACATGAAGAGGGAAGCTGTTGTAGTTCAAGCCAGGATGAAGGTTCTGTCCCCATCTCCCCCATAAACCCTAAAAGCATGGACATACAGACACCACCACCACCACCCCACCCCCCCGCCTCCCGCAACCTCCCCATGTTCTGGACTGTATGACACCTCTGAATCCCAGGAACCCTTGAAGCAAGGATTTTTTAAACCTAGTTGCTGAGCACTGCAGATAAATACAAGTGACGGAGCTGAAGGAATCCGATAGCCTCTACTGGAAATCACAGCCATGTCCACAGAGTGGAGTAAGATTTTTGCAAAAGCTTAAACTGGGAAATATCAAAGAGGCTGGAGCAGTGCTGTCTAATGGAACATTTACAAATGTCAATGGAACATTTTGGAAATGTTCTGTGTCCATGCTGCCCAGTACATTAACCACAAGCCATGTTTGGCTACTGAGCCTTTGCTGTACAGTTGGAGGACTGGGAACTTTATCTTTTATATTATGTAGATTTAATTAACTGAAATGTAAATTTATCAAGCCACATCTGGCTGGTGGCTACCGTTGGACAATGCAGTTCTACAGCATTTCTCTTCTGCTGGTAAAAATACAAGCACAGACTCTGCAACAACACACGCGTCTATACTTCCTGTGGAAACATCTAAGGGAACAGATCCTCCATTCTCCTGCTTTTTTTTCTTTATTCCACCCAAAGGAAGTCTCAGATGAGAACGCTTTCCTGCTAGATTTCTACTGTTGCTGAAACAAATGACTACTGACAGAGTGGCTTCCAACAATGCAGGTGAATTCTCTTACATTTCTAGAGGCCAGAAGTCCACAAATCAAAGTGGACTGGGTTTAAATCAAAGAGTTGGCAGGACTGTGTTTTTCTGGAGGCTCTAGCAAGAATCTGTTTTCTTGACTTTTCCAGGTTCTAGAGGTCGCCCACAGTCCTTGGCTTGTGGCCTATCTCTCTGTCCTCAGAGTCAGCAGCAGACCATCTTCAAACATCTCGCTGACTCTGCTGCCATCAGTGCCCCATCTCTGACTCTCTGTCTCCTTCTTCCTACTTGTGAGGGTTCTTGTAATTACTTTGGTCCCATCTGGACAAGCTGAGATAATCTCCCACCTCAAGAGTCTTAATTTAATCACAATCACAAACTCCTCCTTGCCATGTTAAGTGACATGTTCACAGGCTCCTAGGATGTGGGCATCTCTGGGTAGGGGGCATTATCCTGACTATTGCATCTTTCTTGTGGATTATCTTGAAGTAAGGCCAGGACCTTTGTGTCAAATTCATGAAAGCCCAGGTTCTAGAAAGTAGCCCTGGTGGATAAGGCTTCAGCCCAGACACCCACAAGTGAGTTGAGGTTTTCTCAGCATTCTTTGGTCTACTCTGGTGGTTCTCCAACTTTTGCCAGCTTCACCATCATCCAGAGAGCTTGTGGAAATAGATTGTTGAACTTGAACCCCAGAGACTCAGCAGATTTGGGCAGTCCAAGAATTTGCATTTCTCACATAAAATATATATTTTTAAATTTTTATTAATTCGTTTATTTTTTGCCGCCCTGGGTCTTTGTTGTTGCGGGTGGACATAGTTGTGGCACACAGGCTTAGTTGCCTTGTGGCATGGGGGATCTTCCCAGGCCAGGGATCAAACCAGCGTCCCCTGCAATGGCAAGCAGATTCTTAAACACTGTCCGCCAGGAAAGCCCTCAGATAAGATATTTTTAACATACACCCACAAATTCTTTGACACTCCTCCCTGCAAATGGTAGACTGGATTTAGTGACTTGCTTCTAACTGTATTTGATGGATGTGATGGTGTGTGATTGTAAGATGAGATATTAGAAGGCACGGTTCTATTTTAGAATAGAACGGTCTTCCTTCTGTTTCTGTTTCTGTATCTGTCTCTGTGTCTTTCAGTTCATACACACTGGGGAGGCCAACCTCCCTGTCTTGAGGACATTCCAGCAGCAGCCTAGGGAGGAGACAAAACCTGCCGCCAACACCCAGCCCCGGGAGTCGGCCACCTTGGAAGGTTTGCTCCAGCCCCGGTCAAGCCTTCAGATGACTGTAGCTCTGGGTAACACCTTGTCTACATCCTCATGAGAGCTCCTGAGCCAAGATCTCTGAGATGTCACTCCTACATCCTGACCAACTGAAACTGTACAAAATAATATTTATTGGCGTTTATAGCCCCCAAATCGGGGGCAAGTTGTTACGCACCACAGATAACTAATACATCAGAGGATGCTGATGCCTCTGATCTGAAGACCACCTTCTGGGACCCACTGGTCCAGACCAGATGTTGTGGAAGGCACAGGCTTTCTCCTGCCTGCACCGATAGGCACACAGATCTAGGCGAGGATCACGCTCTCAGGTTTATACACACTGCATATTCACTTTCTCTTGTCTGCAGACGCTTTCAGACTCTGCTAGTCGCTCTTTCCTGGAAGTACTTTTACCAGGAAGAATAGCACCAACACATCAGAGGCTAGCTGGACTCCAGAAGCTCATTTCAGTCTCCTCAGCCATAAAATATCTTCTTCACGTGGGTGAAGAACCAGACAGGTTTAGGGAGAAGAGGAAATGATTCCAAGACTAGGCCATCGTTCTCTCTCACGCTCTTTTCAGTCTGGAGGTGAATAAGATGAAGAAAAAGAACCACCACCCCCACCACCACCACGCCCCCTCCCTCCCAAAAAAAACCCAGAGCTCTTGACA
The DNA here is from genome assembly GCA_006410635.1 of Cephalophus harveyi. Taxonomy (NCBI): domain Eukaryota; kingdom Metazoa; phylum Chordata; class Mammalia; order Artiodactyla; family Bovidae; genus Cephalophus; species Cephalophus harveyi. The sequence continues at coordinate 747,645 of SJYT01058575.1, read as the reverse complement.
AGACAGGGAAAACTAGCCCTGGGAGCCTGGAGAGCAAGGGGCTTCCAACCGTTAAATAATGAGAAACTGAAAGTTCCCTGACTGTGTCAGGGGCCAACGCCGGAGCCAGCTGTGGAGGAAACTGCGAGTTTACATTATCTGGGATGTCAGTGAGAGCCAAGTGGACACACATTTCCTGTCTGCCTCTCCCTGAAGATTAGCAAACCCTTCAGCAAAGATGCTTCTCCAGGGGTTGCATGGGCTATTTACTTTCCCAATCGGCAGATGTGGGCTAAGAAAGGAAATAACAGCTCCAAGAGCAAGGGAGGAGAAGTGGTCGTGAAGACAGAAAGGCACAGGGAAAGGATGCTGAGACCAGGAATGGACTGATGTTGGTCGGCGAGGTGGGCTTTCTCTGGTCCAGGCACTGCCAGGCAAGCCAGCCAAGCAGACTCGCATCCATGGTCCCTGCTCTGTTTGATGGGGTTTCTCTGGCTTTCCCATTTATTTTATAGGCACTTAAAATATGACATATGATTCCATTTATATGAAACTTTGGGAAAGACAAAACTAATATAGAATGACAGGAAGCAGAAAAGTGGTTGCCTCAGGCCAGCCTTATGGGGGGAGATGACTACAAAGGGCCATGTGGGGCTTTGGAAGGAGATGGAAATGTTCAGCATTTTTATTGTAGTAGTGGTTACATGGGTGTATACATTTGTCAAAATTTATTGAAATGTATGTTCAGAATGGGTACATTTTATTGTATATAAGTTATGCCTCAATAATATTTATCTTTAAAAACAAAAGTGCAACATATGGGGTGTCCTCTAATGGGGTTGTCAATGGCTGGTTTGTCAAAACAAGAGCTATTAACATCTGGTAAGAGAGGAGGGATTCAACCATTTAGATTAGACTAGGCTCAAAGGATGGGATTGTAACAAATGTATACAAACTGTAGGAAGCAGACCTCTACTCAGTGTATTCACATCCGTCCTTTGTTTAACACAGTTTTATTGAAAGCACTGTGCGACAAGGTTTTGACCCTGAGATATGCATGAATGACTTAGCTTCTCTATTGCTCAAATTAATTTTTGTTCAAAAAGTCAATTTTGCAGAGAATGGAGGGAGTATCAATTAATTTGGGGTTTCCCCGTTTGCCCCACACATTAGTGTCTGTGTTCTAGTAGGTTCTCTCAGTGCCAACGCACCGAGGGGACATCCAGGTTTCAAGCTGGGCATCTCCTGCAACAGAGATGCCCACAATAGAGATGTCCTCCTCCTTCCCACTCTTGACCCTTGGTCATGACCCCCTCCCACGGGGCTGCAGAACTGGTCCTCACTGCAGTCCTCGTGACCTCCATGGCCCCCTGCGCCACATTGAGGGGCAACATCACGGCCCCTCTGCTACTTCTGTGCCGTGGTGGGGATGGGGGAGACCACACAGAGGTCTCTCTGTCAATCTGTCCCTGGCCCATCTGCCTGAACACAGAACAAAGGTACAATGTGTGTACAGAGTGGCTGCCTCCAGGAGTCGACCTTGTAGGCCACAGGTCCCCTCCACTCTTGGGTCCCCAAAACAGCCTGAAAGTAGCACTTCAGCATTAGCATAGTGGTAACTCTGGATCTAGACTCCCTGGGCTCAAAACCTCACTCTGCCAGTTGCTAGCTGCACAACCTGGGCAGAGGTTGTTAGCAGATTCACTGCTGATAAAGTTAGTGGTAGTGGCTGGACTACAATTCAGGTCTTCTTAGTCCCTAGTCAGGTTCTTTCTCCAAAAAAATCACATAGTTCTGTCTTCATGAAACCAAAGAAGACGTGTGTTTGTTTTTTTTTTTTTACCAATAGATGATGGGATGGTTTATTTTATGTATTAATGTGGCATGGTTTATTGAGGACCTTATTTTATCAACAGCCTGCGTGTGCCACCATGCAAACATTTCCTTCAGCTGTATCAGCAGAAGAGACATTGAGATCTATCGGCTTTAAAACAACAAGTGGGAGCCAACGAAAAATCAGGGAGATGAGATGGGCTTCCTCTTCGGCCCACAGACTTGGGCTCATTAAATCCTAGAAGCACCTGTGGATGCTCTGTTTGCTTATTAGCCTCAGCATCTATCTGCATCATTTTACGCTGTCTGTATCATGTTACTTTTCTGTGCCCAGATTAATCTGGGACCTCTTGTTAGACGATTCTAACCAGATTCTCACTGAAAATGGGGAAAGTAGGATTACAGTAATTAGCCTGGTCCTTCAGGAAGGCTATTTCCTGCATGACATATTAATGTCTTCATTTTATTACTCAATCAGGGGAAGTGGGAGCCTTGGATACGTGATCCCAAGAAGCTTTAACTCTCCACTGGCTTTTATAACCAGCTCACCTGCCAGGTGTTGGCAAAGAAACCTCATTAGTTCTTAATGCCAAGATTTGAGAAGCACATGTGAGCTACTCATGGCATCAGTAGTTCTTGAGCATCTAGGCAGCCCTGAGAGGTAGGAGAGGGCAGGACAGGTGGGCTGGGGAGCACGCCCACACGGTGTGGAGGGTAGCCTGTGGGATGATTGGGAGGGAGACCTTCCAGACAGCCTGGATGGTGGTACAAGCCATCCGTGCTCCACCAGAACCTCCTCCAAGACTCCGAGCTGAAAGCTGCCCCCACTTGGCTGCCTGGCAGTGCTACTGAGAGCCCAAGAGAATCACGCCCTGAGGACTACATTTCAAACCCATTCCTGGCAGGATAGCTCCTGGCGGAAAGCAGCTCTAAATTTAGATCTCCGAGTGACAATTTCAGAAACAATGTCCTTACTTGACACAAAATAAGCAGAGCATCAGGAGAGAGGAGCCAGCTCTGTCCTCCTGTCTGTCTGTACCCACCTGGGACGCCTGTCCCACATGTCTGTGCGCCTGGCACACCTTGCAGGCTCGGCTCTTTGGAAGAGGAAGGGGGGGCTCAAAGAAGCAGACAGTCGGTCCCGTTTTAAGAAACTCTCAGTCCAGTGGCAGTGGGTGCTTCTCACACTCCCAGAGTCCAGTCTGGCTTCACGATCACAGAGGTGGCCAAGTGTGCTGAAAGGCTGCAGCGCGGCGCAGACTGGAAAGAAACACCGAGGGCAGGGAGAGTGAGCCAGATCAGACGTGCGCAGGGGGCAAAGAGTGCGCAGGACACAGACTTGATGGGGGCGATGAGCATCGTCCATGGGGGTCACAGAGTCAGACATGACCGAGCGACGGGAACAACAGCCACATGGGCACTGCACCTACCGCTCCACGGCCCTTCGTCTTCCTGTCTCACCTGACCATGCCCCTGACAGCTGTGAGTGCTATCTCCCTTCTCCCCGTGAGGACACTGAGACCAGCGAGGTTAAGCGGTTGGCTCCAGGTCACACAGCCAGTTCGGGGCAGCACTGGGCTGGGTCACAGCAGTCAGGAGAGCAGAGAGCCCGCTACAGGGAGGCTGGGAGGAGGAGCGCGGTCTGCTTCCCCAAAACAGGCGGCCTGCTGGGTCCAAGAAGCAAGAGTGCTCAGAGTGGGTGAAGGCAGCCCTCTGGCCTTCAGCCCAGGGGAGGCGGGCACTGTGGCTGCCGACTTAGGGACAGCCAGCCACTCCCTTCCCGGACCGGAGGGCCTGCTGGCCCGATGGGCAGCATAGGTCACACGCACACCTGACAGTGTCACGTCCGGCGGAGGTGCTCCACAGACGGACACAGCACCCCTGGCAACCACACAGAGGGTCAAGGGCACAATCCCTAAGGCCGCGAGGGATGAACGCAGGCAGATAAATGCCCGCAGAGGGTCGTCCTCCTTGCAGAGCACTGGACATGCTGCAGACATCACCCCAACCACTACCGGTGGATCATCTGTTGAATCTTCAGAGCATCCCTTACCACCCCCTTTAACAGATGAGGAGGGGTGCTCTGCGAGGACCTGTGAGGATGCGGGGAGCAGGAGGGAGGCTCAAGAGGGAGGGCTTTCAGTTCAGCTCAGTTCAGTCACTCAGTCATGTCTGACTCTTTGCAACCCCATGAACCACAGCACACCAGGCCTCCGTGTCCATCACCAACTCCCAGAGTTTACACAAACTCATGTCCATTGAGTTGGTGATGCCATCTAACCATCTCATCCTCTGTCATCCCCTTCTCCTCCTGCCTTCAATCTTTCCCAACATCAGGGTCTTTTCCAATGAGTCAGCTGTTCACATCAGGTGGCCAAAGTATCGGAGTTTCAGCTTCAGCATCAGTCCTTCCAATGAACACCCAGGACTGATTTCCTTTAGGATGGACTGGTTGGATCTCCTTGCAGTCCAAGGGACTCTCAAGAGTCTTCTCCAACACCACAGTTCAAAAGCATCAATTCTTCTGCGTTCAGCTTTCTATACAGTCCAATTCTCATATCCATACATGACTACTGGAAAAACCATAGCCTTGACTAGATGGACCTTTGTTGACAAAGTAATGTCTCTGCTTTTTAATATGCTGTCTAGGTTGGTCATAACTTTCCTTCCAAGGACTAAGTGTGTTTTAATTTCATGGCTGCAATCACCATCTGCAGTGATTTTGGAGCCCCAAAATAAAGTCAGCCACTGTTTCCACAGTTTCTCCATCAACTTGCCATGAAGTGATGGGACTGGATGCCATGATCTTTGTTTTCTGAATGTTGAGCTTTAAGGCAACGTTTTAACTCTCCTCTTTCACTTTCATCAAGAGGCTCTTTAGTTCTTCTTCACTTTCTGCCATAAGGGTGGTGTCATCTGCATATCTGAGGTTATTGATATATACAGCTGATTCATGTTGTTGTACAGCAGAAGCTAACACAACATTGTCAAGTAATTATCCTCCAACTTTAAAAATCCTGTGCTAAACCATTATGGAAAAGAATATTTTTTAAAAAAGAGTATGTGTGTGTGTGTGTGTATATGTATATACAACTGAATCACTTTGCTGTACAGCAGAAATAACGTTGTAAATCAAATGTGTATGTGTTGTCTCTTCAATCGTGTCCGACTCTTTGTGACCCCATGGACCATAACCCACCAGGCTCCTCTGTCCATGGGATTCTCCAGGCATGAATACCGGGATGGGTTGCCATTTTCCCCTCCAGAGGACTCTTCCCGACCCAGGGATCAAACCAGGGTCTCAAGTCTCCTGCATCGGCAGCCAGGTTCTTTACCACTAGCACCACCTGGGAAGCCAAAAAAAAAAAAAAACCTACAATAAAAATTTAAAGATAAATAACCAAAACAATACAAAACAAAAGCAGACAAGGAAACGGCTGTGCCCTTGAACCTGTCTAACGGGAGAACTAAGCCAACGGAGAGGTAAAGGGCCTGGACACAGGTGTCTGAGACCAACACCCAGGCTCTGATCTCTGCACCCTAAATCCCACCAAGTCTCCTGTGGGTAACACATCCCTGTGGAGAGCTTGATACCTGTGAATGAGCATCAGAAAGGAAGCTCCCTGAGGGCAAGAATTGGCGTCTGTTTTGCTCACAGATGTAGCCCATCTTTTCCAACAGTGGTGAGCACGTGGTAGACGTTTAATAAATATTTGTTGAGTGAAGTAAAGAGCCAAAAAACTGCCCTGAGATGTGAAGGCTGACTTGGCCCAGAGACTCGCTCCCAGGCATGGGTCTTACAGCTTGAAATTCAGGTTTTTTCCTTAATGAGGCCAACTAGGAAAGTCCGTCATGGATGTGACTTTACATACAGGTGACCGGCTACAGCTCACCCTCAGCTTGTCCCTCCCTCACACCAGAAGAAGCTGGCAAGGCGGGTGGCAACTGATTGGTCCCTGGAAGCTGCTAACCCAAGGCGGACGTTTCAGGTGCCCCCCATCACCTCCGGTCACTTCACTCAACCTCCAATAACACAACCTCTCCTTTCATGAGACCAAGAACTCACCAGGTGTCAGAGATCTCACATCTCCCTGTGAACAGTGAGAATGTCAGTGCTGCATCCCCAGGTCATAAAAGTCCCACACTCTCCAGGGTGGGCTTGGGACACCACCCCCTCCTCGCTCAGGCACGTCCCAGGGACAGCAAGTGTCCAGCTGGCTAGAAACCACAGAGAGGCAGCGAGCGCTTCTCCCACGCTGGCGCTTCCCCAGCACCACACAGACCGTCAAGTGAGTTTGTTTTGCTCTCCAGATAAATGAGGAGCCAAAGGGTGTTTTTCTAACTGTGAATTCTTGGCATTTTTTCAGACTTCTAAATAACCAGAGTGAACGCTGCCAGTCTTCTCTGGCACTGCTCAGGACTGTTTAATGAGCAACAGAATCACGGATTGAGGGGCCTCTGTAGTCACTTCCAAAGTCACCTGATGCATGGGGTACGCCAAGTTTTCTAGGGAACGAAATCCTTCTTTCAAGTACAGACTTACCTTGAAGTCCAGCATGGTAATATGCTATTCTATTGTGTTATGTTATATACATATCATAAACATAAACATATTATAACATATCACATGCTACATGACATGAAAAAAACTAGCAGGGCTATGGATGAAGTCAGGTGGCAGCTGGCCCCCAAGCCTCAAGCCCTCTTTTACTTTCCAACCAGCATAGTTCCAGAAACATAAGTCTCCTTCAGCCCCTCTCTGCAATGATGGCAAAGGGCCTGAGAAGGGAAGTTGTGGTTGTTGTTATTATTCTTGTTCAGTTGCTATGTTGCATCCGACTCTTTGCAACCCTATGGACCTCAGCACACCAGGCTCCTCTGTCCTTTACTCTCTCCTAGAATTTGCTCAAATTCATGTCCATTGAGTCAGTGATCCTATCTAACTAACCATCTCATCCTCTGCTATCCCCTTCTTTTGCCTTCAATCTTTCCCAGCATCAAGGTCTTTTCCAAAGAGTTGGCTCTTTGCATCAAGTAGCCAAAGGATTCAGCATCACTTTTTACAATGAAATCAGGATTGACTTCCTTCAGGATTGATTGGTTTGATCTCCTTGCAGTTCAAGGGACACTCAAGGGTCTTCTCCAGGACCACAGTTGGAAAGCATCAATTCAACGGCACTCAGCCTTCTTTATGATCCAACTCTCACCTCCGTACATGACTACTGGAAAAACCATAGCTTTGACTCAGCCAAAGTCCCACAGCAATGAGCTAGTGATTCGCTGAGGCCACTCCTGGCTCAGGATTCAGCATCTCTCCATAGACCAGTGCCAGCCCACACTTGCTTCCTCACCAGTCAGGAAGGAAGGACTTGCAGGCCCAGGACAAGTCTGCAGAGAAAAGGCCATGCCTGGTCTCGAAGGCCCTGGGCAGGTTGTGGACGTGATTCCCCTGGATGACTTACTCAGTGTGCAGCTTATGATAAAGGTGATAAAGTTCACTTTAACATAAAACCTGAACTCAGGCCTGGTTAACCCTCTATCCTCCTTGAGACATGAGACATCTAGCTCTCGCTGGCCTGAACCTCCTGCCTCAAAATGTGCTCTTTAATGGCAAGAGAACAGGCAAACACCAACCAAACGTCCCTGACATGCTCTTATTTACGGAGGCACGTCAGAGACAGGCCTGGCAGGAATGACATGCTGGTGGGCGTGGCCTCGGACGGATATTTTCCCTACTAGGCGCTTGCCGAGGCCCCAGCATGTGACTCCACGGCTGTGATCTCGAGGCTTCCTCCAGCTCCAGCCTGTGAAGAGCCTGGAAGAAACAGGAGATCACGCTTCCCCTCCCCAGATGTCGGAGTCCTTTCCCGAATTACCTCCCTCAGACAAGGAAAGACCTGCGACCGAGGCCCCAGCCGGGCCGTCGGGGCACCAGCGAGAAGAAACGCTCTAACACCCACGAGGCAGAGATGCCTCCCAGCCCCAGACACCCTGCTTCAATAGTCCTTTATTTTCTCTCCCTTCTCAGTTACCTTTCTCTGCAGCTCCAGCTGCTTTAGAAAAGCTTCTGTGTACAACTGGAGCCCTGGCATTTTTTTCTTATCTCTCTTCCCCGTCTGCCCGGTCTCAACGGAGAAGTTGGTGCCAGAGGCTGAAATGGGACGCTCCTCACCCTGACCCTCCCCCTCCCCCCTGCACCCTCCTCCTCCCGCCAGGCACTCTCTCCCTCCCTCCCACATCCCTGTCTCTTATACACAAACCTGGTGGTGTCGGTTCCTTGCTGCTACCCCTTCACCCCTTTCTTTACCCACACACTTGGCACCTTTTACCACTCCATGTCACATCCTTATTTGTTCTCATTGCTTGTCAGCTGCTTCCTTGCACTAAAATGTGAGCTCCTTGAGGAAGGGATGGGCTCCTGGCTCAGGCATTAGCAGAGCAATTATCATACATATTCACTGAACGTGTTTCTTACCCACAAAGATAAGCCTCAAGCATATATGCCCCCGTTTCTTTCCCTCAACCATCTCTACCAATAAAGCCACTTCCTGTTCATGTGCTGAGAAGGAGGAAGTCATCCCATGCCTGTCACTTCCCTGACTGTTCTGATTGGAGGATCACAGACCCCACGTGACAAGAAAACGTCAGCAACCTGAGGGCATGACTTCCAGCCTGGCCTGGCCTCCCACCCTGACCCAGGTGCCCTGAACTACCACCTCTCAGACCGCCCCCAAGAAAGAATCTTACCAACTCTGCTTCATAAGACTTGACATTAATATTTTGTCTCCTAGAGCTGTTTGCTGTCAAAGGGAGAGACATCTGCAGGTAAAATGCTAACACCTATAAGAGGCCGGCATTTGGACAACTGGGCAGCCTGAATATTCAGTCCTGCAGCTCCACAAACCTCTAGCATGGGACCTAGTCTTTAAATGTGTGTTTTCTGATTATGGAAACAATACATGTTTATAAAAAAAACTTTGTTATAAAACTATGTTTTTTAAAAATTGAAAGAATCTGCCAGCTCACTATTCACACACTGTACATACGTTTTAACAATTTTCTTCCTCTCCCTTTAGTCCAACAATTTTTCTAATTTTCTCATTTAGAAAAAGAAATTATTTTCAGTCCATCTTTTCCATTTAGACAACTAACAGCTAATTCCTGATTTCCCAAAGAATCACAAAAGAACTTATTTTGGTGGAATATTATGACAGATGGACTAAGTTCCTCTGTGGCGTAGAATCAGCATAAAATCAATTTTTTTTTATTTTGGACTGAACACACTTCGGGGCCAGACTCCCATTAAAATGTGGAACTCAGGCAACTACATGTAATTTCAAGGATGACAGACGATGTCCTTCTCAAATGAGAATTCCTTCACTACCCATTTGCTAATATCTACATTTCCATTTTGAGAACCATATCCTTGAACCCCAAACTCTATCTACAGCTGATAGGACTGAAATCCCAGGAAAATGAAGTGGCTTTAAAGGCTTTGCAAATATATCCAGGGAAAGGAGAAGATACTCACCAGTCACCATGAGTGTGAAAGGGTCTTTCCTAAACACCAAAGGGTAGAAGGAAGGCGAGGAAATTTATGGACACAGAAACCTAAGAGGATGGAGTGGGAATGAGAACACAGCCAAAAAAGTGAATACGGAAGAGTGGAAAGACTGCAAACACCAAAAATCAACTCTGTTTTTCCCCTTCTGGATTATTTATTATATATTATATAATATTATATATTATTTATTATAATATTATATTATTATTTATTTATATTTAAAGAGAACATACCAGAGGATCTACCTCCAGTGCGGTGCTAGTTAATTGCGTGATCACAGTATGTAAGATAAAGGGATTAGACCAGGATCAACTGGGTTTTTTGGTCTTAATATACATCAAATTATCTAGTAGCTTAGATAATACAGATGCCTGGACTCTATCATCAGAAAGTCTTATTCAAGTGGTTTACAGCACAGGCATTGGTAGTGTTGCCAGAAAAAATGTCAGCTGCCACCTCTGAAAACAAAGGAAAATGCATCCATCAAGCCAGCAAACACTGTAGCCCTTCCCGCAAACTGTGCACCCTGAGGAGATTCAGGATGGGAAAGAACAGGCTATACTGGCTCTAGTTAAGACACTTATCAGAGGTGTAGTTTCAATGAGCCCAGATTCTTGCATCTTTCCACACAAAGAAAAGTGCTTAATTTCTTAACCAGTGATGTCTGGTTTTCTTCTATTAACAGTCATCTTTTGATGTTCCAACTACTGGTCTTTGTTGCAAACCTCCTATATATTCTGATTCCTCCCCTACCTCTTCTGTTGGTCCCTCAGAGCTTCCTGAGAAGCAGTATCCCAGGCTTAAGTGCTCGGAAAGTCCACCAAATAAAACATAATTCTCAACTTTCAGGTTGTATTTTTTTCTTTTTTTTTATTTCAGTCAACAATAGGTTTAGGGCTTCCCTGGTAGCTAAGCTGGTAAAGAATCCACCTGCAATGCGGGAGACCCCAGTTCGATTCTGGGGTCCAGAAGATTCCCTGGAGAAGGGATAGGTTACCCACTCCAGTATTCTTGGGCTTTCCTGGTGGCTCAGATGGTGAAGAATCTGCCTGCAATGCAGAAGACCTGGGTTCAATCCCTGGGTCAGGGAGATCTCCTGGAGAAGGAAATGGCAGCCCACTTTAGTATTCTTGCCTGGATAATCCCTTGGACAGAGGAGCCTGGCGGGCTCCAGTCTGTGGGGTCCCAAAGAGTCAGACACGACTGAGTGTCTTCACTCATAGGTACTGTTGGTTTTCTTTTCAAAGCTCCACAGCAGATCCTACTATGCAGCAAAGTTATTTCTAAAGACCCTTTTCTGTTCCAAATTCATCCTCTGTACACGTGGAAGCCAAGGGTCCTTGTATTTCCACCACCAGAAGAGTTGCCCCGTCTGCACACAGACCCTCTGGCCCCCACATACCCACCCACACATGGAGGATCTGCACCCACACGGCGTACAGGCTGCCTCAGGGCCACACCACAAGACAACTTCCAGTAATAACACGCTGTCATCATCCTCTCTTCTTTCACCCAAGGGTTTCATGAAGAAGGTGGGGCCAGGGGACCCCTCCAGTCATGGGGCAAATTCTTAACTGGCCTTTTGAAAAGCTTTTTAGTGCATGTCTCAGTGAGTACTTATCAAAAGGTTGCCCATCAGGTAAAACGCTCCATATTCATCTCTGAAGTTGTTTCTTTTCTCAGACTGTTAGAAATTCTTAAAATATTGAAAGTCATATTATTTATTATTATTTATTTTTTTCTTTCAGCCTCGCCATGTGGCATGCGGTATCTTAGTTCCTGGAGTAGAGATCTAACCAATGCCCCTTGTAGAGGAAGTGCTGAGTCTTAACCACTGGACCCCCAATGTAAGTCCTTATATATATATATCTTTTAAGATTTGTTTGTTTATTTTATTTTTGGCTATCCTGGGTCTTCATTGCTGTGCAAGGGCTTTCTCTAGTTGCAGTGAGCAGGCAGGGGGGTGGGGGGGCTACTCTTCACTGTGGTATGCTGGCTTCTCATTGCAGTGGGTTCTCTTGTTGCAGAGCACAGGCTCTAGGGCTCATAGACCTCAGTAGTTGTGGCACATGGGGTCAGTAATTATAACCCACCAGCTTAGTTGCTCCGCAGCATGTGGAATCTTCCCAGACCAGGGATCAAGCCCATATCCCCTGCACTGGCAGGCAGATTATTAACCACTTGACCACCAAGTCATTTTTAAATGAAAAAAAAAAAAAAAAAAAAAAGAAAAAGAGTGTGGAGGTGAAAGTAAATGCAATCCTAACTGACTGTGTTGCCAAGTATCATACACCCACTTGGATGTGCTAACATCAGGTAATGAAGATAAGAGGTCATCTTCCTCTCAGGCTGGAAACAGAGATGGCAGCAAGAGTAAAATCTACTGATTTGCCTGATAAACTCAGAGAATTTTCTGTAGCTCATATCTACCAGAGCCATCGTGACACATATATATATATACACACACATTAAGGAAAATGACTCGTGTTCTCAGCAAAGTCAGCCTCATAAGTATTGGGGAAATTTTTTCTCCATCTCTACAGGCTCAGAAATACCCAAGAGCTTTCTTAGTTTATGTAAATTTATACAGCCTCCTGTTGTCTCAGAAGGTGTCCGTTTCACCATCATTAGTGTCTCAGCCTGAGGACACACACTCATCTGTTGTTGTTGTTTTTCTTCCCATCCCTTAAGCACAACTCCACTGGCAGACTCCCACTAATGACCTAACCCCGTCTGACTTGCATCAGACGTGCTCTTTGCAGGACAAAGAAAATCAAGTTGAACTTTTAGAAGGTCAGCACAGATATGTCTTTGCAGGTGTCCCATGGTCGACATGAAAAATAATAGACATGCAATTGCCAGAAAATAGCCAACTTTTTTAGCTGCTGTGAGTTTTCTAGAGGAACGAATGTAAGGAGTCAACCCCCAGACCACCTCAATGTCTCACCAGCTATAAATAGGAGACCTTAAATAGTGCAGATGAATATGAAAGAATCACAATCCAGGAAAAATGAATCAGGACTCGGGGCTTTCTGCACACCTGACCATATGGAAAGTGAGTTAATTTTACTCAAATTGCATTCCAGTCAAATGAGAGATTGTTGTTGCCAATGTGAAAAGCCAGAACTTCAGTCTGGCTACAACAAAGCTATTGATTTATTACCAACCTTCAAAACTAAGGGGAAAAGTAATCTGATTCTAGGACCAGAGCCATCCTCTGGTTACTGTAGGGGCAGGAGACAGCTGCTTTCATGGTCCAAATTGATGAGCATTGCAGCTGCCACAGTGCTTGGAATTTCCACCAGAAAGGATCCCGCATTTTGTTCAGATATTGTATCTCCCTGGATTCCAAAAGTCTTCTCTGTAATATCTCTAGGTGGATATTTCCAGGGGTGGGAGTTAACTACGATATAAGACATTCATTTTGGAAAAGGCTTCCATGTGTTGAGTTGAAGCTCTTCCTGTATCTTTCATTCATTCATTTTAATCTTGCCCCTCTGGAGTATCATAGAATAAATCTATTACTCCTTTCCCATGATGGTCCTCCATATATTAGAGGACGGCTAGCAAGTCTCCTATAAGCCTTCTTGTTTCACACTCAAACCCTTGAGCTTTTTCAGTCGGTTCTTGATGATGGGATTTCCAGAGTCATCATCACTTGAACCACTTCTCTCTGGACCTGATCATTAAAACAGGAAGCCTAAACACTGGGGAGGTACAGTCCTCAAGTGCCTCATTGATGTATATATGCTTTCTTTCTCTCAATGCATTCTAAGGTCTGGTTAATATCTGAGGGTAACTCTAGTGTGGGTTCATAAAGGGTTCTCAATAACTAAAAGCCTCTCCTGTTTCTTCACATGAATTCCTATTAAGCCAGATCTCTCAGACCTAAACTTAGGGATATATAACATATATATCATAGACAACATTTATCTCCATTAAACTTTGTTCCTTCGTTGTTACATTCTGCTGAGATCCTCTTGAGTCCCGATTCTTCTGTTCTGATGTCAGTGATCCCCTCTGGCTTCATGTCATGGGTTAAGTTATAAGAGCACCTTTGGCCTCCTGATCAGTTGTTGTTGTTCGGTTATGAAGTCATGTCTGACTCTTTTTGACCCCCATGGACTGCAGCACACTAGACTTCCCTGTCCTTCACTATCCTGGAGTTTACTCGAACACATGTCCATTTAGTCAGTGATGCCATCCAACCGTCTCATCCTCTGTTACCCTCTTCTCCTCTGCCCTCAGTCTTTCCCAGCATCAGGGTCTTTTCCAATGAGTCGGCTGTTCACATCGGGTGGCCAAAGTATTAGAGCTTCAGCTTTAGCATCAGTCCTTCCAAAATCCTGATTAGAGTTGACAGTGAAAATAAGGAACACAAACAGAGGGATTGGAGGTGACTTCAGGTGAGGAGTTATCATTCACCTTCAAGCACAGGAATCTGGAGCCAGGTGTGACTGTACCTGCTGTCACCTGATCCCTTCTCTGTATCTCACTCACACGAGGTACCAGGAGGGAGTTTTGCAGATTCCCAGCTGAACACAAGCACAGCAAGTCCCCACGTACAAACTTCAAGTTTCAAACTTTCAAGGATGCGAATGTGCCCCCGTAATTCAGCCGTCGTCCCATACTACTGTACTTTTCAAGGAACTGTACTTAAGATTAAAGCACATTAGTTCAGTTCAGTTCAGTTGCTCAGTCGTGTCTGACTCTTTGCGACCCCATGAATCGCAGCACGCCAGGCCTCCCTGTCCATCACCAACTCCCAGAGTTCACTCAGACTCACATCCATCGAGTCCGTGATGCCATCCAGCCATCTCATCCTCGGTCGTCCCCTTCTCCTCCTGCCCCCAATCCCTTCCAGCCTCAGAGTCTTTTCCAATGAGTCAACTCTTGGCATGAGGTGGCCAAAGTACTGGAGTTTCAGCTTTAGCATCATTCCTTCCAAAGAAATCCCAGGGCTGATCTCCTTCAGAATGGACCGGTTGGATCTCCTTGCAGTCCAAGGGACTCTCAAGAGTCTTCTCCAACACCACAGTTCAAAAGCATCAATTCTTCGGTGCTCAGCCTTCTTCACAGTCCAACTCTCACATCCATACATAACCACAGGGAAAACCATAGACTTGACTAGACGGACCTTAGTCGGCAAAGTAATGTCTCTGCTTTTGAAAATACTATCTAGGTTGGACATAACTTCTCTTCCAAGGAGTAAGCATCTTTTAATTTCATGGCTGCAATCACCATCTGCAGTGATTTTGGAGCCCCCCAAAATAAAGTCTGACACTGTTTCCACTGTTTCCCCATCTATTTCTCATGAAGTGATGGGACTGGTTGCCATGATCTTCATTTTCTGAATGTTGAACTTTAAGCCAACTTTTTCACTCTCCTCTTTCACTTTCATCAAGAGGATTTTTAGTTTCTCTTCACTTTCTGCCATAAGGGTGGTGTCATCTCCATATCTGAAGTTATTGATATTTCTCCCGGCAATCTTGATTCCAGCTTGTGTTTCTTCCAGTCCAGCATTTCTCATGATGTACTCTGCATAGAAGTTAAATAAGCAGGGTGACAATATACAGCCTTGATGCACTCCTTTTCCTATTTGGAACCAGTCTGTTGTTCCATGTCCAGTTCTAACTGTTGCTTCCTGACCTGCATACAGATTTCTCAAGAGGCAGGTCAGGTGGTCTGGTATTCCCATCTCTTTCAGAATTTTCCACAGTTTATTGTGATCCACACAGTCAAAGGCTCTGGCATAGTCAATGAAGCAGAAATAGATGTTTTTCTGGAACTCTCTTGCTTTTTCCATGATCCAGCAGATGTTGGCAATTTGATTTCTGGTTCCTCTGCCTTTTCTAAAACCAGCTTGAACATCACCTTTCAAAAATTTAGATTCTGGTTGTACCTCCCGTTGTTCGGATCTAGAACTGAACTGTAAAACCTTTAGAAGAAGATAATATTGACGTATATTTTTGGTCTTAGGGTAAAAAAACAGTTTCTTAACTATGATGTACAAAGCACAACCTTAAGTGAAAAGACTGATAACATTGACAACATTAAAATGAAAGCTTCCAGACAGTAAGACGTGGCTTTAAAAAATAGAAAAGACTGGAAGAAATAGACTGATACAAATGATCAGTATCCATAATATGTGATGAAATTCAACAAAAAGGACAAATGAACTCACTTAAAGGTTAAGCAAGCTATATAAATAGGAAACTTAAGGCTAGAAAACCCAAGTTGTCAGTAAAATATGAAAGGATGTCTGACCATTTGGTTTTAATAACCATCAGAGGCAGTTTGACAGCCCTCGTCCTGTCCTGATGCGTGTGGTGCAAGTGCAGTAGCTGGGCCCCTCTCGCCCTGCTGAGGAGAACAGTGGCTGGTCCCGTTCTGGGAAAGCAGTAACTCTGGGTACCCTCACGTGCTGTGACCCCACAGCGCCTCTTCCTACACGACCGAGACTCTAGGACCTAAGGAGGCTCTGGCGTGCACACTCACTGCGTCATAGGGGTGACAGAGCACGGGGAGAGATGCTGGAAAGACACGGAGGTGCATGCTTGCAGAGCCTCTGTTGGAACAAGGCAGGAAGGAGCGGGAGGAGAGCTTGTGGAAAGAGTGGAGGGAGCTAAGAGAATGTGGGCCAGCGCTGCCAAAGACAGAGATCCCCAAGAAAGAGGGCTGGCAGGCGGGCCCCGAGACCACTAAGCTTAGGGAAAGCGGCATCTTCACAGAGGCTGCTGAGTGAGCTCACAGGGACATCAGTAAGGAAAACCTTGAAAGAGCTTTAAATGGAGTGATAAGGCATTGATCCATGCATACTGAGATGGGATTGAAGCCTGGAGGGGTAACTTGAATAAGGTGACTGCCTTAAAAAGCCTAAGTGCATTGCCCTAGAGTTTGGTTGCGAGAGGAAGTAGGAAGGGAAGTTATTCTCTTGTGGACATGGCGGGATCAAGAGGAAAAAGGCGTGAGACAGTAGAGAGAAGAACGATGCAGTAGGGACAGGAGATAGTGAGGGAGCAGAAGCTGCAATCATTTCTGCTGCAGCAAAGACTAAAGAGGTGTTTTTATGTACTTTAAATTGGAATTTGCTTGTGTACATTGAAAAGTAAGAAAACTTTCAGGCCAAAATAATGCAAATGCTTAGTAGTTACAATATGATAACCAAATTACATTTGAAAAGGTACATTCCCCCCACCCCCACCCCATGCTATACAGTACATTCTTGTTGGTTCAGTTCAGTTCAGTTCACTCAGTCGTGTCTGACCCTTTGCAAGCCCATGGACTGCAGCCTCCCAGGCTCCTCCAGTTCAGTTCAGTTCAGTCGCTCAGTCGTGTCCGACTCTTTGCAACCCCATGAATCACAGCACGCCAGGCCTCCCTGTCCATCACCATCTCCTGGAGGTCACTCAGACTCACGTCCATGGAGTCAGTGATGCCATCCAGCCATCTCATCCTGGGCCATCCCCTTTTCCTCCTGCCCCCAATCCCTCCCAGCATCAGAGTCTTTTCCAATGAGTCAACTCTTCGTATGAGGTGGCCAAAGTACTGGAGTTTCAGCTTTAGCATCATTCCTTCCAAAGAAATCCCAGGGTTGATCTCCTTCACAATGGACTGGTTGGATCTCCTTGCAGTCCAAGGGACTCTCAAGAGTCTTCTCCAACACCGCCTATTTTAAATATACTCATGTGTTCTTGTGATCCCAAACTCCCAAGCTATCCCTCCCCTCCCCCTTCCTCCCTGGTGACCGTAAGTTCATTCTCTGAGTCTGTTTCTGTTTAAAATACAGTACACTGTTTTTAATTGCACTTGTTTCAAGGTTTTTTTCCTTGCTTCCTTTCAGTTTTTCGTTTGTTTGTCTTTAGTTAGGCAAGGAAATAGCTTCACTAAGATCTTGGGAACAGATGGATGGGATCCTTCTGTCTTCTCTTCATAAAACATTGGCAATAGTTCCTGTTTACCTTGTGGAATGTATCATAAGAAACTGTGGTATATTTTTGTTCAGAACAAAGGTTTTGCTTGTTTGGTTTGTTTTGAAAATCCCCATTCTCTCCAACTTCTAGGAGAAAGTCTGGGAGAAAATTCTAATGCATTTTCTTTCCATGACGTTTGAAAGCCTTACCAGTGTACTCTAGTGGTCTTTATTTCATCTTGAACAAAGCTGGCTAACTCAGCCTCAGCTTGGCTTCCTGAGTCTCAGCCGCTTCCTTCCCCGAGTCCAACTTGTGACCCCGAGACATCACTGGGAGGGCACTTAGCCCAGCCTGGGCTGGTCACATGGCGTATCTTCTGCATCTCAGCACTTGTAGCACACAGGAGCTAAGAGTAGTCCCAGAGAGCTCAACCTCAAGCTTTCTTCTGAAACTGTATTGCATCAACAACTTTAGGTTGATACAACAGAAGCTTGTAAGAAAACCCCTTCCCAGAGTCCCAAACAGGAAGTCAGCACATGGGGAACCCAGTGTGAGCCTCGCTGGCTCTCTCTGTTTCCCCATTGCCCCCTTTCAGGGTAAGCAAGATTTGTGCCTTTGACTCTTAATTCTCTTCTTTCACGTTCTGTGTCCTTCTTGCTATATTCTCGACTGTAAGAGTATCAATTTTTTTTTTTTCTTTTTCTTGCTTTATATCATGTTCCACTAGTAATACAAGAACAAATTTCATCCTCCTAACTTAAAGTGGAGCCCATTCTATTCCAGGAGAGAATGGTTTGAGTGAGTCCTCCAGGTGTGGTTCTTGATATGCTAAAGGAGAAATAAAGTATATCTTTTCTCTCAACAATATTTGGTTCTCGAGTTCATGGTCTTGCTGCAAAATCTTATTTTGCTGCCAGAAGTTGAAAAGCTAAAAAAAGAAATAAAAAAGTATAGGTTGTTAGTTCTACCCAATAAATCCAATCTTTCTATCTTGCATTAGCAGTAGGATTTTCAGTTAGGGACATTGTTACCTAGGTAGACCACATTTCCCAGATTTCTTTGCAGATAATTCTGGCCATAAGGCTAGGTCCTGGCCAACAGAATATACAGAGTCATGGGTACAGCTTTCAAAGGATAGATGAGACTTTCCTTTCTTGCCTCTTCCTCATTCTGCTCTCTGAAACATGGATATAGTGTTCGCTAACTTGAATGTGGCTGAGCACAAGTCCCCAGGAAGGACAGAAAGAGAAGACAGAAGGAAGGAGCTATCCTTCCAGCCCAGGTACTGTCATCCTAGAATTATATGGGAGAGAAATAAATTTGCATCTCATTTAAGGTATTGTCATTTTTTGTTTTCTGAGATAGCAGCTAAACCTATTTTCTGAGAATTATATATATGTGTATATACATGAAAGTGAATGTGAAGTCGCTCAGTTGTGTATGACTCCGCAACCCCATGGACTGTGGCCTACCAAGCTTCTCAGTCCATGGAATTTTTACTGGAGTCGGTTGTCATTTCCTTCTCCAGGGGATCTTCCCGACCCAGGGATCGAACCTGGGTTTCCTGCATTGTAGGCAGGCGCTTTACCCTCCGAGTCACCAGGGAAGCCTGTATATATACATATATGTATCGATAGCTTTTAAAATATTATCTCAATAAACCAAAATGGAGTAATAATATTGGATTGGCCAAAAAGTTTGCTTGGGTTTTTCCATGTTACAGAAAAAAAGCAAAACAAACTTTTGGTCAATCCAATATTTGAACTTTACAAAGGTTCTCAGGATACAAGTCATGCAACTCAGCTGAATAAATGAGCTGTGAAACAAATAAAGTAAGTAGTTTGCTTGGGTTTTTCCATGTTTCAGAAAAAAGCAAAACAAACTTTTGGTCAGTCCAATATTTGAACTTTACTAAGGTTCTCAGGATACAAGTCATGCAACTCAGCTGAATAAATGAGCTGTGAAACAAGTAAAGTAAGTGAATATAAGTGAAAAGAGTCTTGAGAATTTAAAGTACTTAAAAAAAATTAAAGTAATGGTAAATGCTCACCTAACTTGATAAACTGGGAGCCATACTTATTAAAAATCCCTTTGTTACATTATTTTGAGTGAGGATGAATTTGAATAACTATATTGCGTTGTTAATTCTGGTTGATTAAATGATGAACTTATCTTGGGGAGAATCAAACCAAAAAATTGATAATGGAGAGAGAGAGGAGCCTTTTGTGGTATGACTAATGGGTAGATTGCCTTTGATCCTTGAAAGCCAAATATTAGGATTGCAGTAACTGTGCTTTACATGCTTACAAAGACAGATTGACAGCAAATGACTTCAGTGAAAACAACAAAATCTTGCCATCTTGTATGCATTAATTTAGGGATAGTCGGTACAGAAGTTAGACATAAAGGAGAATTGCTTTTTATTTATAAAATTATATCTATTTTTGAGATCACGGTCACACAAAAAGAGGGAAAAAAAGTGGTGGTTGCATTTCAAACATTTCTCAGGCTCATCCCTGCCTGTTAACTGAATAGGATGAAAGCTCTGGGGGCTGCTAGTTGGATAAGCTTTGCTGCCCTACTGATAAGAAGATGTTTACAAAGTTTCAAGACGCTCTTCTTTGAAAAGACCATTCCTCTAAGGTCCTGTAGGAAAAGATTTTCTTAGGCTTGGGGTCATCCTGTGGAACTACGTGCCTGAAGATGCTTGAGCTGAACGCTTCCCAAGGCAGACAGTCTTGCTGTCTTTGGCTATTTCTGTCCTGTCGTGTGCTGCCATGTGGGGTGTTAGCCATTCTCTTAGCTCTCCCAGCACTGGGATTTTAGTCCTGTCTATCAGTATGCCTCTTCTGTCTACAGGAAAGTAAGACGTTTTCACATTTCAAGGCTTTCCGTTCCAGCCATTGATCTTTCATATCAATTACATTTATTTAAAATATTTTAATGTATTTCAATAGGAGTAGAGAAGTTGTGTGAGTTGCCCAAAGTTGATGGGAAGCTCTAGAAGCACCATCCATGCTCTGAGGTGTGTCATGGCCTCCCTCTGCTCAAGATAAAATCCAGTGTTCTTACAGTGGATGACTTGGCCCTGAACGACCTAAGTCCTTTCATCTTGCACCATTGCTTCTGTTACCTAACAGACCTTGGTTCCACTTACCAGCTCGCAGTAAAGCCTGTCTACTGGTGCTGGGTTGTGGTGAAGGAATGCGCAGTGCTTACTGCAGGATACCAACCAAGGCGTCCAGGCAGTCACCGCTCAGAGTCCCTGACCTCCCCAGTGAATTTCAGGGAAAGGTTTTTTTTTAAAGACAGGGTGAGGGAGAGGGTTGCAGGATGTGTGATCAGCTCAAGGACACTCTTTGCATTGGTTGGAAGTGTCAGGAGTCAACATCATCAACTGTCTGGTTGCAGCTGCTCTGGGGTGTACATCCTGTGGGACACATACATTGAATGTCTTCNTTTAAAGACAGGGTGAGGGAGAGGGTTGCAGGATGTGTGATCAGCTCAAGGACACTCTTTGCATTGGTTGGAAGTGTCAGGAGTCAACATCATCAACTGTCTGGTTGCAGCTGCTCTGGGGTGTACATCCTGTGGGACACATACATTGAATGTCTTCCACCTGGCGGTGGTTTCAGTATCAGCAAAAGACTCAGAAGATATGGCTGACTACTGCCTGTGGCCTTTGTGCCTGTGGACTTTGTTTAAGGGCCAACCTTTTATTATTTTGTCTTGCTTGACTGTTTTCTTTTGTTTTTCAATTGTCCCACTTTGCTGATTTAATTTTTTCTTCGGAACTCACGGAAGGCCTAGTAGACTGAAGTTTTTCTGCGAGCAAGAGGAAGCTGGAGGAGGGTCAGTCCTGGGAAGGCGCCTTAGGGTCCTGCTCAGCTACACTGCCCTTTCTGTTTACACCTCAGCCTTCCTGGCTGCCTGCGGCTCCTCCGTTGCAGCTTCACCTTTCTCCATGGACAGCTCCAAGGTCCCCATCCATCCCAACTTCCTTCAGGCCCTTTTCGGTCCCATCTCAGGCTTTCTCAGGGCAGCTTTTTGTTTCCCCACTTGGGTGGGCCCTTTTGTTATTCATTTTCACGGCACCTTCTGCTTCTTCCTTGTATTTTAATTGTAATTAATTATTTTAATGATCATTGGCTCAATGTATTTGCTTCCACTAGACTGAAAGTTGAGCACTGAAGAATTGATGTTTTGGAACTGTGGTGTTGGAGAAGATTCTTAAGAGTCCCTTGGACTGCAAAGAGATCTAACTAGTCCATCCTCAAGGAGATCAGGCCTGAATATTCATTGGAAGGACTGATGCTGAAGCAGAGGGCATTTCAGCAACCCAGGTGGAGGGGGGTGACAGGTGCTTGACAAACAGAAGCAACAATTGGCCTGTAGTGGAAGACACAGATGAAGATGTCTGAGAAATGACAAGATTTGTTATCTGACTTGGAATTGGGGTTGAAATGACATGACGAGATTTGCGGGCAGGGGGAAAATAATGAAAGAGAATAAAATAATTAGGATTTAGGGAAGAAAGCAGAGTGAAGAGGTAGGGGGAGCATCAGGAAGCTTCTGTGGAAACCTGAAAACAAAGTGTTCCGGCAGAGAATGCTGAGCAACGAGGAGACAGGCTTAAGTCATCTCTGCTCGTTGAGGCCTTCACGAGAGTGGATTTGGCACCCTAACCACAGAGGTGGAAGAAAGAAAAGAGAAATCTGTAGGCCACTGGAGATGTCATCATGACGGGAAGGGGAGAGAGATGGGGAGGTGGCTTCCCATGCAAAAACCCTACAAGTCTGAGAAATTACGTGGTAACTATGACCCTATCATCAAAGCTGTGGTTTTTCCAGTATGGATATGAGAGTTAGACCATATAGAAGGCTGAGTGCTGAAGAATTGATGCTTTTGAGTTGTGGGGCTGAAGACTCTTGAGAATCCATTGGATTGCAATGAGATCAAACCAGTCAACCCTAAAAAAAAATCAACCCTGAATATTCATTGGAAGGGCTGATGCTGAAGCTGAAGCTCCAATACTTTAGCCACCTAATGTGAAGAGCTGACTCATTGGAAAAGACCCCGATGCTGGGAAAGATTGAAGGCAAAGGGAAAGGAGGGTGGCAGAGGCTGAGGTGGTTGGACGACATCACTGACTCAATGGGCAACTTTGAACAAACTCTGGGAGACACGGAAAGAAAGGGGAGCCTGGCAAGCTTCAATCCATGGGGTTGCAAAGAGTAGGACCTGACTTAGCTACTGAACAACAACGGCCTTTCTTTGTAAGATGGTGATGGCGACTAGAGAAAGTAAATGGAAGATGTAGTAAACCCTGGTGAAAACTTCTTCAGGACTTTGGAGATCTACTCATGTTTCAGGCAGAGTGGAGCCAGTGCTGAGCAGCGGCTGGAGCCAGGCAGCTGGCCTTGGTGAGAGAAGGATGCTGGTTCTTGAGGAATAGGAAAGGGAGGGGTCCAGAACACTGTTTGCTGTTGTTTAGCTGCTAAGTTGTGTCCGACTGTTTGTGGCCACGTGGACTGTAGCCTGCCAGGCTCCTTTGTCTGTGGGATTCTCCAGGCGAGAATACTGGAGTGGGTTGCCATTTCCTTCTCCAGGGGATCTTCCTGACCCAGCGATCGAGCCCACATCTCCTACATTTGGTAAGCAGATTCTTTACCCTGAGCCAGGTAAAGCCCTTGCCCAGAACACTAGGGTAATTTAAGCTGGGTGGGGGGCTTTTCTCCTTCAGAGTAGAAGGAAGAGGGGTCTTCCTTCCCAGGCCCTTGTGTAAAAACATCAGCTTACCACACTGTTAACAAGCAATCGCGTTATTCGGTACTGACCTGCCTTCCTCCACTAGAATGGAATTTCCATTAAGGCGCACAGGCCATACCTGTCTCACCAGTCAACATCTGTAGGAACACAGTCAAGGGGAGTATGATGAAGGGAAAGCAGGTGGGTGACGTCATGTTTCGTGTTCTGGATTAGAGTCTTGAAAAATACTCAGGATCGTAGAATAGTGGAAATGGTTGTGAATTTCCCATGGATGTGGGGATAGAGCAGAAACTTCACTGATTATTGATAAAGTGATGGCTAGTCTCCAGGGCATCCTGACATAGAATGCTTCATGCTGGGAAGGTTCTTAGAGAAAGAAAAGAGAAAAAACAAAAGAGAAATGGAAATAAGAGAAGAAAAAAGTAAAGAAGAGAAACAAGGGTGTGAGTTAACTGTGATCCCAGGAGGTAAATCAACCCACACAGGAGTTTTGGTCTACTTCACATTTTGAGAAATAATATTTTAAGTGAATGGCACCACACTCTAGTACTCTTGCCTGGAAAATCCCATGGATGGAGGAGCTTGGTAGGCTGCAGTCCATGGGGTCGCTCAGAGTCAGACATGACTGAGCTACTTCACTTTCACTTTTCACTTTCATGCATTGGAGAAAGAAATGGCAACCCACTCCAGTGTTCTTGCCTGGAGAATCCCAGGGACAGGCGAGCCTGGTGGGCTGCCGTCTATGGGGTCACACAGATTCAGACACGACTGAAGTGACTTAGCAGCAGCAGCAGCATTTTAAGTGAGTCCTGCACAATTCTGTGGGAGAGGACACAATAGGCAAGCTGTGAGAATGTGGAAAGTCCATACAGATTGCCAACATCCTGACATCTTTGTGAGAAAAGTGTTACATTCATGAGGAAGGTGAGTGAGGGAAGAGATGGATTTGAGGATGAATTCTGGCTTTTATGGACAAATCATATTTCTTATTCACTAAGCTTAAAATGGCCCTCAATCTTTAATAACTCCTTTCATGCCCTATATCCCAAGATACCTTTCAAAGCTGCAAGACTGCAACTCGGTTATACATAAATAGGTTAAACTTTTTTTTTTCCTTCGAAGTTTGAATCTAGGTGATGAAAATTGACATTTCATCTTGCGAAAGAAAACGAATTGCAGATCTCAACAACTACTTACGAACAAATGCAAAAGTCTTTAAATCTGAAGTTTACTGGGAGAAGCAGTGGGAGCACTGGGCTTTGCTAGTGGTAGACTTTGAACCACCCTGTAAAGAGCTTTTTAAAGGAAAGAGTGTCTTTGAAAGCTAAGGAGCTTGTAGTAAGAAATATTTCAGTGCTGATTTATGAACAATGTTAGGAAATATGCTCTTCCTTTAATAAAAAAAAAGTCCTGACACTTAGTAAAATGATGAGGATTTATGTGCTAAAATGTTTTGCATGGCAGCTTCTGAGTAATAGATTCATAAATATTTCCCTCTTTAATTTAAAAGTCAAAATGAATAAGAAAAAGGTGCCAAATTAAAGATATTCAGTCAAACAGAGAAGATGAAGTTTGGGTTTTCTGGGGCCTCACGGTCGGAGCTGTCCTCCCTCATCCAAGGCAGGCAGGGAGGACCTTTGAAAAGTTCCTGTCTCCCTCATCTCCATACACACATGTGTGCCTGCACACAAACACGAAACACGGAGACTTTCCTGAGCGAAGTCTGCTTTAAACGATGCTTCTCTGACCACTTTCCATTTGGGTTTCCACTAGTATAACTTTCCCAATGTGCCCACAGTGTTTTATGCACGGAGAACTTAATTTAAAATGGATCCATAATGTGTGTGCTATGCATGGAAAGAGTTAAGGCGTAGTGGTCAGAACCTGCTTGAAGAAGGGTTGGAACGTGAGGCCAGGCCCCATGGTGGCCGTGGTCCCTCGGGCCAAATGCTGACTCCCGGTCTCCCGGCCACTTTTGTGCTTAGCGATTCAATTCAGCTCAGATGCACTGAACTCTTCTTTTCTTTTTGCTTCTGTGGTGGTGGGTGTTGTTGCTGGGTTCCCGTGGGGGCAGGGGACGCGAGCAACACAGAAGAAAAGTTGGCCACACAAGTACAGTCCCGGGGTATTGGCCCCCGCGCATTGATCAGGGGGAGCTGGGACTTTCTCAAGCCACACAAAGCGGCTCTTGTTGCCATAGAAACCAGTGCTGAGCTGAATGGGTAGCTTGATTCTGCAACCCCTTCCTTTTTCTTTCTAAGTCTCTGCTGGAGATGCATTGTCTTCTGGTTAGTTTTGTTTTAATAAAAATACAGACTGTGGCGAAGAAAATGCTTCCCACCTCAAGGCAGCTTGCTTACCAGGCCAATGACACACTGCCGGTGGATTGGCAGTCTGGCTGGATCTCCCCGGATCTGAGACCGGGTCCCTTTTCTTCAAGCCCTGTACTGACAGGCCACCAAGAGCCATGCCAGGCTGAGACTGGCAGGCTAATTTGAATACCAATGCTGCTTGGGCGGGCTTCCAGGGAGGGCCCAAAGGATTCAATAGCGGTTTCTGGGGAGCGGGGGAGGGCCTTCTCCCACAATTAGAGTTTCCTTCCTTCTCTCACTCCCAGGACCCTTCTCTGCTGGGTTATTGGCAAGCCTGCTTTCTATTCTTCAAGGATTAATGCCTCAGTGCAAGGGGAAAATTAAAGAAAAACCAAAAAAAAAAAAAAAAAAAAAACAACCCAAAAACCCCCCTAAAGCCTGGGATTTCTATTGCTTTCTCATTTCCCAGTTAGAGTTCATTAGGGTACCGCAGAAAAGCGAGGCTTGGGGCCTCTGTTGTCCTGTTGTTAAGAGTTTAAAACAAGAAACAGGATGTTTTTACCTTTTTTAGAAAAAGGACAGGTAACCTTTGGTGCTAATGGAGGTCGGCTAACATCTATAAACAGTGGAGCTTACTAAGGGGAATAGGAATAGCTGTAACAGACTCTAACAAGCTAATCTGCTTATCAAAAGTAAGATTTTCAGCTTCCTGTCAGAATTGCTGAATTTAAGTGATTTTGTACTTTTCCCATATTTGAAAAATTTCAAAATCAGAGATTACATGCCCTTAGGAAAATTCTAAGGGCAAATACTCTCTCTTCCCAGGAAAATGCTTTAAAAATTTTTTATTTAAGATAAATATACCCTCTTGCCAGTAAAATGTTTTATTTATTTTAAAGATTTTTTATTTTTGATGTGGACATTTTTTAAAGTCTTTATTGAATTCGTTACAGTAGCACATGCGTGTTAAGTTGCTTCAGGCATCTTCCACTCTTTGTGACCCCATGGACTGTAAAGTCCACCAGGCTCCTCTGTCCGTGGGAATCTCCAGGCAAGAATACAGGAGTGAGTTGCCATTTCCTCTTCCAGGGGATCTTCCTGACCCAGGGATCGAACCTGTGTCTCCTGCGTCTCCTGCATTGCAGTGGATTCTTCATTGCTGAGCCCCCGGGAAGCCCTTGTTACAATACTGCCTCTGACTTAAGTCTGGGCTAGCCACAAGGCGTGTGGGACTATCTGAACTTCTTAGCCAGGGATTGAACCCACAGCCCTTACACTGGAAGGTGAAGTCTGAACTACTGGACCACCTGGAAAGTCTCTAAAATGTGTTAAACATATAAGGTTGTAGGCTTGCATCTTTGCACCGTGAAATACTTCATTAAACTAGTTCTCTGCTTCCGAAATTACTGCATGCCTTAGCAGATTGAAGCAGGCATGTGTATCATGTAAAATCTACCGAGGAGCCTACCTTGCTTCCTTGCTGTAGGCTGGGGCAGTTTGGGAAAGAGGGGGCCCTGGCAAATTTCCTTTCAGGGGGGCCTCACACAAACTCACTTTGTTGCTGTTCAGTCACCAAGTCGCATCCGACTCTTTGTGACCCATAGTCTGCAGCACGCCACGCTCCTCTGTCCTCCACCACCTCTGGAGTTTGTTCAAACTCATACTCATTGAGTTGATGATGCCATCCAACCATCCCGTCCTCTGTTACCCGTTTCTCCTCCCAGCATCAGTGTCTTTTCCAATGAGTCGGCACTTCACATCAGGTGGCCAACTATTGGAGCTTTAGCTTCAGCATCAGTCCAATGAATATTCAGGTGGATTTTCTTTAGGATTGACTGGTTAGATCTCCTTGCAGTCCAAAGAAAAGAAAGAAAGTGGAGTCACTCAGTCATGTCTGACTCTTTGTGACTCCATGGACTGTAGCCTGCCAGGCTCCTCCATCCATGGGATTTTCCAGGCAAGAATACTGGAGTGTGTTGCCATTTCCTTCTCCAGGGGATCTTTCCGGCCCAGGGATCGAACTCGGGTCTCCTGCACTGCAGGCAGACTCTTTTACCATCTGAGCCACCGAGGAAGCCCTCCATCCCTTTCAGTCCAGGGAACTCTGAAGTCTTCTACACTCATTGCATTGCTCCCCAACCCATCTGCTGCTTGTGTTTGTGGTCTGGGTGGCACCACGCCAGTGACATCAGACAGCAGGGATATTGTCCGTGCCTCGAGGGCTGACATAAATTGTCATCCTTGGTGAAGACTTTCTAGATGTTGGTGGGTGGAGGGCAGCCTGCCAGGAGCCATCAGTGAGGGACGAGAAGACGCAGAGGAAGCAGATGCATTCTTGAGGACAGGATGTCTCGTGTTCGTTATCAGTCACACGTCAGTTTTATTTCTCGGTGCGTGTGAGAACCATGGCCCACATATTCTTACTAATGGTCTGCTGCTGCTGCTGCTGCTAAGACGCTTCAGTCGTGTCCGACTCTGTGCGACCCCATAGACAGCAGCCCACCAGGCTCCCCTGTCCCTGGGGTTCTCCAAGCAAGAACACTGGAGTGGGTTGCCATTTCCTTCTCCAATGCATGAAAGTGAAAAGGGAAACTGAAGTCGCTCAGCTGTGTCCGACTCTGTGCGACCCCATGGACTGCAGCCCACCAGGCTCCTCCGCCCATGGGATTTTCCAGGCAAGAGTGCTGGAGTGGGTGCCAGTCTGGCAGGTTGAAAAAGTTCCTTTGTTTTAGGTACAGTGCCAGAGCGCTTCTCTTCCTGTAATATTTTTGAGGCTTATATCCTGAAAGAGTTTTTTGATCATTATGTATTAAACCCAAAGCCTTATAACCTCAAAACTCCAGGAATTTTTCTTGTTCAGAGCTAAGCAATAATAATAATTATTAAGAACGAATTAAATTGCACAGATGAGTTTTTCATTTCTATGCTAATCATAGAACCTGACTTGAGCGGGTTTTGAAAACGTGTCTGAGAGAAAAGAAAACACCAGTTGTTTGACGACACCTTTTCAATGTGACCATCACGGAGGGAACAGCTGGATTAGTTCTCTCAGCGATGTCTGTGGATTTTGTTTTCTCTTGGCCCAGCCCATGAAATTAAAGGTTTAGTAGAGAGGGGAAAGTTCAACTTCCAAATTTAAATCTTTAGCTTGATTAGAAGACACACTGGGGTTACTGGGTCACCTTGAATTTACATTTAAGCGGCAGGTCATGACCGAGTCCTCCTGTGGGGCTCCCCAGGGCCTGGAGGGAGCCCTGGGTGAGTTCCTGGGTGAAGTGAAAACAGCGAAAGAAGTCAGACCAGTCTTTTCCAACCCCAGTGAGCCAGGGGCCCAGAAGACAAAGGAAATAGTGAAGGAGCAAAAGGCCCCCTGGGGAACAGCTGTGAGCGCCCATCTCTGGACCACAGACGGGGCTCGCTCAATCACTGGGTGCCTCTGTGCAGCAAGGCCACCTGCGTGTCTCCCCTGGCAAGGCTTCCTGAGGCTGGGGCCCACCCCGACTGTGCGGAGCACATTTTTTTCTCCCACCCAAGTGCTCACAGGTGGGAGTTTGCTAAAGAAAGGAAAGAATCTTGCTTTCGGATTTTTGGTAGGTAGAAGAAGAACATGGCTTAGTCTCTCAGTCGTGTCTGACCCTTTGCGACCCCCTGGACTGTAGCCCGCCAGGCTCCTCTGTCCATGGGATTTTTTTCAGGCATGAATACTGGAGCAGGTTGCCATTTCCTCCTCCAGGGTGTCTTCCTGACCCAGGGATTGGACCCATGTCGCCTATGTCTCCTGCAGGCGGGTTCTTTACCGGCTGAGCCACCAGGGAAGCCCAGGAGAGGAAGATTAGGCACCTCGTTTCCTTTCGCTCTTTCTTGTGTTGACCTTCCAGCTTGCTAGGGCAGCATCACACTCCTTGTGCCTTAGTAGGCCCCACAATTTGGGGATTCCCAGGTGGCGCTAGTGGTAAAGAACCCACCTGCCAATGCAGGAGATGTGAGAGACACAGGTTCGATCCCTGGGTCAGGAAGATCCCCTGGAGGAGGGCATGGCAACTCACTCCAGTATTCTTGCCTGGAGAATCCCATGGACAGAGGGGCCTGGTGGGCTACAGTCCACAGGGTCACAAAGAGCTGGACATGACTGAAGCGACTTAGCATGCATGCCCACAATTTGAGTGGTGGATGACCTGAGGGATCAGGCCGGCCACTGCAGCCAGGTCTCCGGGGTTCCACCCCCAGATGGAGGCCCTGGTACTGGAGCCGCCTAGAGGCTCCGCTCTTTGAGGCCTTGGGCCTGTGCAACTCTTGTCAATTTTGGTCTCCTCCAGTAGCATCTTCTCCAGCTTCCGCTCAGCCCAGGCAGCCTTCCCCAGGGCTTTGTAAATAAACACACTTTTACAGCCACAAGAGGCACAGGAGAACTGAAAGCTCTAGAGGGAAAGCAGCTCTTTCTTCGCTTCCCCGGGTCGAATCTGTTAAGTCGCTACTCTTTTCTCTGGCCGACACGCCCTCGCACGGCTCCTGATTTAGCGGCTGCCTTGGTCTTTCCCTGGGAGGTTTTGAATACCCACCTACCAAGACATTTGCTGAAGTTCAAGAGCTGTAAGTCGTGATTTAGGATTCTTTTCAGCAGTGGCATCATGCACCCTGTCTTTGTGTGTTATCCAATTCAGAAGCCCATGTGGCGCTTTGAAACTGTGTCAAATTGCAATAGCGCGAAACAAAGCAATCTTCCTCTGGCTTGTAAAAGGGGTTTGTGGAAACCATGAAAGTGTTGGAAATGTGAATCTGGTGTCTCTTTTCCTCTCGATTCCGCCCTCTGATCGTAAGCACCCCTCCCTCTGATCTAAGGCAACCTTTCCATGGACTCAAAGATCCTGCAAGTGCGGTGGAATCCCAGGGCCTTCCTCCACCTGCACCCGGGAATTCTGCTACCTCGCCCAACCAGACTTCGGGGGTATGGATAATGGATTGGCCTGTTAGGTGTGTAAATAGATATTCATTTGTGTGCTGCTGGCCGCTCAGACTCTGTCAGTGGGTTTCTGTTGGCGAAGGGGTATTGAGATGCAGACCGAACCCGCCAGAAGTCTGCGCAATTCCAGGTGCCACGCCTACGGCAGACCCTGGGCATCTTGCCTCTTCACCACTGAGCAAGTTTCCCCTCCAACCCTAAAGTCCCCACATGGTCGTAACATCCGCCTCCTCGTGGGGCTTCCTGCCCTGTTTGTACGGCAGGTGATGAGTGTCCATTTTAGTGAATGAGAAGCGCCAGTGGGTGCAGTGTAAGTCACTGTGTGTGTGTGTGACTCGCTCAGTCGTGTCCGACTCTTTGTGACCGCGTGGACTGCAGCCCGCCAGGCTCCTCTGGCCATGGGATTCTCCAGGCAAGAATACTGGAGTGGGTTGCCATTCCAATCTCCAGGGGATCTTGCCGACCCAGGGACTGAACCTGGGTCTCCCATACTACAGCAGATTCTTCACTGTCTGAGCCTCCAGGGAAGCCCTGTAAATCACTAATTTCCCACTTCACTTGACGATCAGGTAGGCTATGTAATGCTGATTAATTCCTTGCAAAGGTAAATAGGTCCAGGCTTGCCCAGGGCTTGTAGTCCCCTGAAAAGATCACTGATGTTCAGGTAATAATTGCAATCAGGGACCAGTTCAGTTCAGTTATTCAGTCGTGTCCGACTCTTTGCGACCCCATGAATCACAGCACGCCAGGCCTCCCTGTCCATCACCAACTCCTGGAGTTCACTCAGACTCACGTCCATGGAGTCAGTGATGCCATCCAGCCATCTCATCCTCTGTCATCCCCTTCTCCTCCTGCTCCCAATCCCTCCCAGCATCAGAGTCTTTTCCAGTGAGTCAACTCTTCGCATGAGGTGGCCAAAGTACTGGAGTTTCAGCTTTAGCATCATTCCTTCCAAAGAAATCCCAGGGCTGATCTCCTTCAGAATGGACTGGTTGGATCTCCTTGCAGTCCAAGGGACTCTCAAGA
>SJYT01058575.1:639618-715337 GCA_006410635.1 Cephalophus harveyi | reverse complement strand
GAGCATTACTTTACTAGTGTGTGAGGTGAGTGCAATTGTGTGGTAGTTGGAGCATTCTTTGGCATTGCCTTTCTTTGGGATTGGAATGAAAACTGACCTTTTCCAGCCCTGTGGCCACTGCTGAGTTTTCCAAATTTGCTGGCATATTGAGTGCAGCACTTTCACAGCATCATCTTTCAGGATTTGAAAGAGCTCAACTGGAATTCCATCACCTCCACTAGCTTTGTTCTTAGCGATGCTTTCCAAGGCCCACTTGACTTCACATTCCAGGACGTCTGGCTCTAGGTGAGTGATCACACCATCATGATTATCTGGGTTGTGAAGATCTTTTTTATACAATTCTTCTGTGTATTCTTGCCACCTCTTCTTAATATCTTCTGCTTCTGTTAGGTCCAGACCATTTCTGTCCTTTATCGAGCCCATCTTTGCATGAAATCAAGGATAGATATGTTCAAAGTGCTATGGGAACTCAAACAGTCAGCTACTGACTTCATTCTTAGAAAACTTTGAAAAATGATGAAATGCATTTTACTCTAAAAGTCAAGTCAAAGTGTTGATAGATTGCAGTACAGGAAGAAGGCAGAGCCTCGTACGGCTTCCGTATGCCCTGTATGGTTCTTTCTTTCATATAAAGAATGTACTAAGAATGTCTATTTTATGACTCTGTATAAAGAAGTTCATTAACACGCTTTATTTGACCTAAAAATTCCCTTTCTCTTCTGGTTCTGAAAGAAGCTAAAACATTCCATGGGCCACTAACAGTCTTGAGCCCTTGGCACCGTGCCTGGGAGAAGAAGGCAGAAAGGAGAGCAAGAGAGCGGGCTGCAGGGAGAGGATGGGAACGAGAGCCCAGAGGAAGCAAAGCCGGTGAGAGGAGCAGATCGCACACAGGAGGCGATGAGACAAGCTCACCAAAAGCTGGGCGAAAAGCATGGTGGCGGGAGAGAAGCGTAGGGAAGTGAGATCAGATGGAGCGCAGGCCTGGGGGCTGGCGCACTGTGCACCTCTCCCAGAAACACCGTTCTTGAGCGCTGCTCTTGAACTCGGGTGGGGAGACCCTGTCTTCCCCGAGATGCTCTATAGTGAGGCTTCTGAAAGTCGCCCAGAGCGGAGGGGCAGGTGGGGGTGAGGCCCCTGCAGGACACAAAGGCCTGAGGTGCTTGGGGGCTCGGGGGAGCTTGCCAGGCGAGGGCATGCAGCAAGCAATCAGGAGGGCCATTTTGTGCATACACATCAACAACCCGGTTTTCTTTCTACAAATGGAATCCTCATGCAAGAATTAGAAAATGTTGTAATGTTAAAAAATATACAGTTAAAATGGATCATTTATACCCTTGTGTTTATCTGTATCTCGCTAGGTTCTCACTTTTTAGGCTTCATGACGTGCATTTTGCTGTTGTTTCTATTGCCTGTCTGTTAAAAGCTTTTCTTAGTTATAAGAGATTTTCATGTACATATTTATTTTAATATTCACAGTAGTTGCATGAGGAAGCCATCACCAGTTACCTTTTTTTTTTTTCAAGAAAATTAAAAAATTTTTTTGGCCATAGTCTTATGACCTGTGGGATCTTCGTTCCCCAACCAGGGATCGAACCCGAGCTTCCTGCAGTGGAAACTCAGAGTCTTAACTGCTGGACTTCCAGGGAAGTGCCTGTTCTTTTTTGCAATTGTTAATGATTTTTTAAGTGGGGTACAGTTAATTTACAATGTTGTGTTAGTTTCCAGTATATGGCAAAGTGATTCAATTATACACATATATGTATTCACAGTCTTTTCCATTATAGATTACACAAGAGACTAATTATAGTTCCCTGTGATATACAGTGAGTGGAGTCGCTCAGTTGTGTCTGCCTCTTTGCGACCTCATGGACTGTAGCCTACCAGGCTCCTCCGTCCATGGGATTTTCCAGGCAAGAGTACTGGAGTGGGGTGCCATTTTCTTCTCCAGGGGATCTTCCCAACCCAAGGATCGAACCTGGGTCTCCCACATTGTAGGCAAACGCTTTACTGTCTGAGCCACCAGGGAAGTCTGTGCTATACAGTAGGTCCTTGTTATTTACCTCTCTTACATATAGTAGAGTGTGTATGTTAATTCCAAACCCCTAATTTACCTNGAGTACTGGAGTGGGGTGCCATTTTCTTCTCCAGGGGATCTTCCCAACCCAAGGATCAAACCTGGGTCTCCCACATTGTAGGCAAACGCTTTACTGTCTGAGCCACCAGGGAAGTCTGTGCTATACAGTAGGTCCTTGTTATTTACCTCTCTTACATATAGTAGAGTGTGTATGTTAATTCCAAACCCCTAATTTACCTGTCTCCCTCCCTCCCCTGCAACCCCCTTTGGTAACAATAAGTTTGTTTTCTAAGGACATTGCAATCTTTGTTTTGTAAATTAGGAGCCAGACTCAGAATTTTTGAGTTGACCAAGGTCCCACAGTTACATAACCTTAAAGGTAGGACTTCACTCCAGGGGCGCATGTATGCGTGTGTTTCCTTGGCACTGATGCGCTATGTTCTGTGGGACATCAGACTGAAAAGAGAACCGATCTCACATCAGTTAAGGTATCCTTACGGGTGTCCCTGGCGGCTCAGTGGTGAAGAATTCACCTGCCAGTCCGGGAGACACAGGTTTGATCCCTGGGTCGGGATGATCCCCTGGAGAAGGAAATGTCAACCCACTCTAGTATTCTTGCCTGGGAAAGCCTCTGGGTGGAGGAGCCTGGTGGGCCATGGGGCTGCAAGTGTTGGATAGGACTTAGTGGCTAAACAGCAACAACAGAGGTATCCTTGTACACTTTCCCCCCATTTTTTCTCCTGTGATTCCGAATTCCCCAATCTGCCTACCATTTCCATCCTTCCCTGTAATGAAAGCACTGTGCTCATCACTGACTGATTCTGCCGACGACATAAACACAGAATCAAGAGGGAGCTGCTATCTCTCTGATACCTAGGCATGAAATTTGGCAGACTGAATATTTATGTTTATAAAGTTTTCCTAACACAGCTTGGAATTTTCCTGTATCTGTTGATGACATGCAAATTGTTTCTCTTAGCATGCAGAAAATCCAAATGTAATTTAGGAAACATTTCTTAGAAGCACCCAAATGTACTGAAGGTTGTCACATTCAATGCATAACTTGGCAAGTTTTACTTTTTATTCTGTAAAATGTAATTTTCCAGGCATCGAGGGCTCAGGAAGGATCTTTATGAATTGGAACTAAGTAGAGTTTTACAAAGGAGGCTAGACCTCAGTGGGTTTCGTGTTCTATGCCCTGGCTTTACTCTGGTTAGGTCCAAAGATAGTGCCATGATGGCCAGCTGTGACATGCTTTCTTCAAACCAGCCAGAGATACAGGGAGATACAGGGAGACCGTGAGGTGGCCGTGGCTCACTCTACCCTACAGAGCAGTGGCGGATGATGGCTGCTCTCCACTGCCAGTGGCCGGGAGCAGGTGGGGTGCTGTCCCAGCCCTTCTTCTTCTTTGGGTCTCCCTTGGCCGAACCACAGAATGGTTCAATGGACTCAGATTAACTTGAGAGTTCAGTACATCTTGGCTCTTAGCTGTGGCTCTGTTGTGAATTCACCAAGAAAACTCTGCAAATTAGTCTAGCTTTTTGTATATTAATGCTTTCTTGTGTAAAAAATGAGCCCAACAACAATGTCAGTGCCACGAATTTTTCAAATAAAACTTTTTTTAACGCAAATCTAGTTGATGTATTATCCTGCTTACAGAAGCAAAGTTGAGCGTCCGAGACCCTTTGAAAAAATATTTACTGTCTCTGGGTCTATCACTGACTGGAATAACTGCTCACTCCCTGGGTGATTCTAAGTGATATATCTATATTTTTAAGCCTGCAAAATGGAAAATCACTAGCTTTAAATTATCAAAGTTGTAAATCTGTAAAACTCTATTTATTCAACTAATAATCACTGAGTGAGTGCTCAGCCAGTAGGCTGCTGAGTGTAGGAAGAAAGAATTACTTCCCCCTGCCCTTGAGGGACCCTGCTCTTACTGGAGATAGATAATAGAAATAATAAGAATATAATATATTCTAAACTTTATTGTGGTATGACAGCTTCTAAACTCTGTATGTGAAATTAAAAGATGCTTGCTCCTTCAAAGAAAAGCTATGACAAACCTAGACAGCATATTAAAAAGCAGAGACATTACTTTGCCAACAAAGATCCCTATACTCAAAGATCCCTATACTCAAAGCTATGGTTTTTCCAGTAGTCATGTATGGGTGTGAGAGTTGGACCATAAAGAAAGCTGAGTGCCAAAAAATTGATGCTTTTGATCTGTGGTGTTGGAGAAGACTCTTGAGAGTCCCTTGGACTGCAAGGAGATCCAACCAGTCCATCCTCAAGGAAATCAGTCCTGAATATTCACTGGAAGGACTGATGCTGAAGCTGAAGCTCCAATACTTTGGCCACCTGATGCTAGGAGCTGACTCACTGGAAAAGACCCTGGTGCTGGGAAAGATTGAGGGCATGAGGAGAAGGGGTGACAGAGGATGAGATGGTTAGGGAGCATCACCAACTCAATGGACATGAGTTTGAGCAAGCTCTGGGAGACGGTGAAGAACAGGGAATCCTGGTGTGCTGCAGTCCATGGGGATTCACACACAACTGAGCAACTGAAGGTACAAATAAAATGCTCCTGAAACAAAGAGTGAGAATTAATTTTCCCGTAGGCGCCAAACTGAGGTGACACTTGGAAGTAACAAATGGAAGATGGCTAGTTAGCTTTATAGAGAAGCTGGAGGTGAGTTTTCCAAGGAGATAGAATGAGCTGGTGATAAGGGCGGGGGGCATGGCATCTACCCTGAAATGCTGCCAGTTGGTAAAATACCTTTTGTCATTGTTCAGTCACTGAGTCATGTTCAACTCTGGGACCCTGCGGACTGTAGCCTGCCTGGCTCCTCTGTCCTCCACACCGCCCAGAATTTGCTCAAATTCATGTTCATTGAGTTGGTGATGCTATCCAAGCATCTCATCGTCTGCCACCCCCTCTCCTTTTGCCTTCAATCATTCTCAACATCAGGGTCTTTTCCAATGAAAAGACCCTCTTCACATCAGGTGGCCAAAGTAATGGAGCTTCAGCTTCAGCGTCAGTTCTTCCAATGAATATTCAGGGTTGATTTCCTTAGGATTGACTGGTTTGATCTCCTTGCTGTCCAAATACCTTGTCGTTATACTTATTTCTGCAGACTGAATGAGAAGTCATCTGAGGTTTTCTGTGGGAAAGTAGCATGACCAGAGGGGCTATTTCAGAAAAATGATAGAATGCAAGGGGGTTGGAAGGGTACAGTGCTTGAGTCTGGGGGCGGGTTTGGAGGCTAATGTATTGCTGACATATCATTACCATGACAACATCAGAAAACAATGTGTGTGTGTGTGTGTGTGTGTGTGTGTGTGTGTGTGTGTGTAGTGCCAGTTGACTCCAGGAGATGGGATCCTTGTAACCTAGCCATGTATTCTATTGATTTTTTTTTTTTTGCCAAATGCCTCCCCTGACACCACACACAAATATAAACTCCCTTCTACCAGCAAGAAAACGAAAGCTTTGGTCCTTTACCATTTCTGCAATTCCTCACAGTGCTGAGTTGGAAGGATGGTATGTAGACATTATTCTGAGGTCATATGTGGTCATATGAACCCTCGACTTCATGCAGACCCTTCTGCAGTGGCCGGTTTCCCAGCTGTGACTCAGGGCACTTACCCACCTTAGAGTTTCAACTGGTGTGAAGTGAACCCAGGCTGAATTTTACCCCTGTTTTACCTGACTGTCCCACCCGTCCTCAAGTCCCAACAGCCACCCTCCACACACACCACGTGGATGTTATTAGTAATCTTTTCATCCAGTTTTTGATTTAGTTGAATTTCAAGATCTTGTGGGTGGTTTGCAGCTTTCAGTAATGCACAGCATCGTAGGCTATTAGCTTGCCGGGAGGAGCTTGTTTTTTATTTCCCCTTCAGAATTGTTTAACAAATTGCATTTACATAAATTGCCAGGCATTCAAAAGTGTTTGACAAAATGGAAGCACTGCCACTGATTCAGCTTCTTTTGGCACGTATGGTCAGTGATATGTACTTTGTTGGGATGGGTTCATCTCCTAAAGAGTCTTTAAAGATGTTGCTCTATGCGCTTAATAAAAGAGACAGAAGGTGTTGGGGCAAAGCCTCTTGTTTTGGATTTATTTTTTAAGGTGTAGATCCTGAGAGGAACCGTGGTCACACAGCTGATTCCTGAGAGAGCTCTCCTCCACACGTCCTGTCTCTGTCCATCCATGCCTGCTCCCGACAGAAGCAACACGGTGATCACTGGCCTCTTGGTGTCTCTTTTTTGTTTAATTTTTCCTTAATGTTTTTGCAGGTGATTGGAGAATTTTATAGCTACAGTGGTTTAGTTGGATTCCTTTGGAGCACGTGCCATTTTTCTTTTTACTGTAGTTTCAAATTTTTGTTAGAATGAATAAGGAGCCAAAGAAAAATGTTTCCCAAAGACACTCATCTAATTATTGAATTGTACAGTTTCCCTTTAAATGGGTGTCTTTTTTTTTTTTCTCCTGATTTGTTTCTTTTGTTTCCTTTGAAAATGTTCATAATATTTAATTACCTTCACTAATTCCTCAGTGCTCAGATTGTTACAGGCTTTGTTTGTTATTTTTATAGAGTTCATCTTGCCCCTTTTAACAACTTGCCCAATTTTCCATTCTCTTGTAGTTATTGAGTATAGCACATTGATTATTCAAAATCTTTTTATCACATTTATATTTTGTTCTAAATGACATTGTTAAAAATTCATAAAATTGGTCTGTATCAGTTCCTTACCATTAAATTGAAAAAAAAAAAAAAAAAAAGGATGATCGCTTCAGCATGTTCAGAACATGTGCAACCCTAGAGATTTTTCTCTGAGCACAAAATGTGTTCAAGAGCAGAAGCCAGCCTCAGAGGCACAGAAGATGAAAACAACTGAATTAGTTTCATCACTGTATTCTTTGGAGTCAAGAAATTAACCCAGAAATAACATGAATAGTAAGATGATGAGCTGAGAATCTGAAATCTTTTCAGCTTCTTTTATCTAAGATGCTCATTGTTTGGAGGTGACTTTGTACGTTTTCATGTCATTTATGACTACAGATTAAAACTGAAAAGAAAAAAGAGACAGCATTGTATCCAGATCTTACTGGCCCAAACCAGTTGTGTGGTATTATACTTTAGAGCCATGGGTGTTTTTCTTCATGAGGTATCTTTCTTTTTGCCCTCTTCCACAATATTTGGTAGGCCACATATTTAATCACATAGGAGACATAAGAAATACGAACGCTTGGAAGTTCACAGGGCCACGTAAGAGCTTGATGACTTGGGGAACATGAGAAGAAATTTCATTTTACTTGGCAGTAAAACATGAGATGACAGAAGCCTTATGGACACACGGAGACACTTTAGAGGAGGCCGCGCTTCCGGTGAGTGGGCGGGGCTTGCGGAAGTCTTCCGGTGGATCTCGCAGGTCTTGTCCTGCCCCCAGCATCCACTACTCAGCACTCACGTCTCCTGGTCCTTTAGTCTGTAAACGTTCTGATCCTCCAGAACACAGCCCGGGGGAAAAGGTGAAGTTACAGGAGACTCTGGGAGTAAGGCTGAAGACGGGGGGCAAAAAAAAAAAAAAAAAGAGAGATGACTTGAAAATTCATCATCCAAATTATGCCAGAATAATGCACAGCTATAAATACATGGTCCATATCTTTTTCATATTTTTAAATAGTGCTTTCAGGAAGGGCCTTTGTCTCTGACAAAGACTCAGCCAGAGTGTACGGACAAGTCGCTTTGAACAAGTTACTTTTAAGATATTGAAGACTGCTTTTTAAACATAACATAGTTTTGCTATGGGGTTTAACAAATATCAAGAGGCTGTTTCAAGATCTGTTTTAAACAAATTCTAATTTAGGATAAAGAGATGCCATTCCAGTGCTGGACCAAAGATTCCTGAACCCAATTATTTTTGTGTTTTAACCAAATTTCCTGGCTTTGTAGTCTGGAGGTGCCGGGACACCTCAGCCTGCCTTGACCTACCTGCTCTGGACCGCTAGGGCTACGCAGAGAGCCGAGCTTAAGGGCCAGTTACATGTATTTCTTCCCAACTCCACATCCAGCGGTCTCATACAGTGACTTGAAGCTGGCGGTGATGAAAGTATTTATACCACAGATACTGGCTGGTTTTACAAATCACACCTTTATTCCCTGAGTTAGCCATCTGAGTATTTGCCAGCATATCTGTTTCTACTGATATTTGCTTTGAAAACTCTCTGTTGGTCTGATTCTATGGAACTGTCTGCTTTTAGCGTTTAGTTGCCACTAACTCTTAGACACAAGCTCTAGGAACTCAGATTTAGTTTCCCGAGCCCTTCAGGCTGGGCTGGGTGGGGCCTGGACCTGGGGAGTTCCGGCAGGGGATTCTGATGAGCTCTGTGGCCTGTCTCCCCGCTCCTGCCAGACTGTGTCCCATCCCACCGGGATCCTCACTGCTGGGAGCTAGAAACAGCCGCCATGTGTCCTGAAGAGCTTGCTTGGTGAGGAATTCCCAGAGCACAGGCTCTCTCTCCTCTGTGGTCACATTTCGCAGTGAAAGTGGAAGGTCTTTTTGTTACCCTCTACTTATATCATGCCGTGTTTTCCCCAAGTCTGCCCCCTGCACACAGTTTACAGGCCACACCTGTGAGCATCACAACAATCTGGTTTCTGGGATGAAATAAACAGTACGTGAAGGGACAGAGTACATGGGAACAACATCTTTATAGAAGGCTGACCTCTAAGGAGATCAAAACATCGGATAAAAGCGGTCACATTCTCACAGTCTTGTACACATGATTATGGGGCAATGAGAGTGCCATGCACTGGTTTTACAGCTAGCTGATGTATAGAGCTGGGCTTGGCATTTCAATAAAAAAAATGGCAAAGGTTTGGCCTGGTTTGCTGTGAGGTGTTTTGTGTGGTGTGGGGGTATTACATACAAACTTTCCTGAGGCTTGGGCGGGAGTAAATTGTTCCACTGTCCTGCAAATGCCATAATTCATTAGCCACTCACACCTGTCGTGTGGCAGTTTTCTTTCCCAGTGGGAACCAGGCCCCCTCCAAGCAGCCACCCTCTCCTGGGACTAAAGCAAAAGTCTATTGTCTATTTGCATCTCTGACCTTCTTGTTGGGCGTGTTTCCAACTCTTCTGGCTGAAGCAGTATTGCTTTCCCTTTGAACTAAATATTTTTATCTCTTTACAATCCAATTTATGAATATTTGAAATACTCTTTTTTGTGTGTGTTGGGGGTGGGGGCAGTGTACAGGGGACTGTGGAAAAGAAGCTTAAGAGAAAAAAAAATCCAGATCACTGATATGAACTTCTCCAATAGACACTTTGCCAAACCTGGTGCTTCCTTCCTTCAGGGAGGTCCTTCTCGAAGAATTGTGTCTGTCCTTCATCTCAGTAGAAGTAATTTATTGCTGTTCATTTTCAACTGTACTTTCACATTTTGGTTTTCTTGTACTATTTTTGGTAGAAAATTGGCAGCCTTAAGTTGCCAACCATGCAGGGAAATTTTTAAGTCTTTAAAAAATTTTTTTCAGTATCAGTCATAACTTCATTTTTATTTTATAAAATCCTCCTTGGTTTTTGTTTTTTTC
Organism: Cephalophus harveyi; assembly: GCA_006410635.1. Taxonomy (NCBI): domain Eukaryota; kingdom Metazoa; phylum Chordata; class Mammalia; order Artiodactyla; family Bovidae; genus Cephalophus; species Cephalophus harveyi. Next base: position 705,658 of record SJYT01058575.1, on the reverse strand, counting down.
CCCTTTGGACTCTCTTAACTGTATTTGAAAATGGACACATGATGAAACCTAATAATAAAATTCTGAGCACAGATTTCTCTCTTAGCAACATTCTTGAACCATGATCATACTTTTGTAATGCTGTGTCCTAAACGCCAGAATGACATTTATAGCTTGCTAGCTGTTGAGCCTGCTTAACCTTGAACCAGCTTCCAGGCCTTCACGTCAGCATTAGCAGACAGAGCCCCCTGCTGGAAGTTCTGGGGACCAGATTTCCATTAGAAATGGAGGTGGGCGGGGGGAGGTGGGGAGATGTGTATAAGAGACAGACCTTAAAGGTAATTTTCATTACACTTAAAAATCTATCAATTATTAACAGGAAAGTTGCATCTAAGAAATATCACAGGAATAAAATAAAACCTTTCCTTTGATGTGAATTTCTCTAGTATCTTCCCTCTTTTATGTGTCAATCTTTATTTCTTAAAAAAAAAAAAAATAGACACTTTGCCAAACCTGGTGCTTCCTTCCTTCAGGGAGGTCCTTCTCGAAGAATTGTGTCTGTCCTTCATCTCAGTAGAAGTAATTTATTGCTGTTCATTTTCAACTGTACTTTCACATTTTGGTTTTCTTGTACTATTTTTGGTAGAAAATTGGCAGCCTTAAGTTGCCAACCATGCAGGGAAATTTTTAAGTCTTTAAAAAATTTTTTTCAGTATCAGTCATAACTTCATTTTTATTTTATAAAATCCTCCTTGGTTTTTGTTTTTTTCCCCTTTGGACTCTCTTAACTGTATTTGAAAATGGACACATGATGAAACCTAATAATAAAATTCTGAGCACAGATTTCTCTCTTAGCAACATTCTTGAACCATGATCATACTTTTGTAATGCTGTGTCCTAAACGCCAGAATGACATTTATAGCTTGCTAGCTGTTGAGCCTGCTTAACCTTGAACCAGCTTCCAGGCCTTCACGTCAGCATTAGCAGACAGAGCCCCCTGCTGGAAGTTCTGGGGACCAGATTTCCATTAGAAATGGAGGTGGGCGGGGGGAGGTGGGGAGAGGGCTGCGGGGGAGGGGAGGGTCTGTCCCAAGAGCTAGGAGACCAGGAGGCTGGAATATGACCAATGCTGTGAAAAAAATAGATGGCATGCTTTTGACTAACTGCAGGAGTTAATATCTCAATGAATGTTTTTCAATAGCTCTTCATGTCCTTTTGAAAGTTTGGGTGATAAAGGCAGGGAGCCTGATCTCTTTCAGTCATGGACTGTTTCTCAAATTAGTATTTCCTGAGAAATAGTCTTTAGGCTGTTGACAGGTATGCAGGAAGAAATGGGGTCCTACGTGCAAGTAAGTTTTGAAAAAGGTGGATTAAATGCAATCAACATGATTCTTGGTTGCAGCACTTACCAGAGTCTTTAATATGAAAATAATATTTCAAACAACACACTGAGTTTTCCCTAAAATTGTTGGGTTGTGGACCTCTACATGATACTTATTAATATTTTTGGAAGTGTTTCACAGAATATCAATGTAGGAAATCCACTGATGTTCCTCTCATTTTTTCCCAAGAGTTCTGTTTTAAAGAATATTTTCTTTCAATTTTATTCTAATGTTTTCAAAGTATATAACATTGAAGTATAATTTCTTATCAATATTTTTACTGCTGTTTTTAATGCTGAGAGACAGTGTTTTTACACTTAGTGATTTTTTAAAAAGAATATCTTGAGTCTAATTCATCTTGAATTTTTGTTCAATGTTTGTGCTAGTTTTACTAATATCTTTGTTTAGACCTAAATTCACTAATATTTTGTAGATACTACCTTTCTTTAGCTTCTATACACATGCTTTGTTTTAACAATTGGCAGTTTAAAAAAAGTAAGACTTAAGAGTTGTAGGCAAATACAGTATTGATTCTATATTGGAAAAAAGCAAACTGGTCTGATACAAATATTACAAAAACAAACTCTTGTCATAAAATCAAAAGGTGTCTGAAACGGAAGGTTTCTTATTTTTATTAGAATTACAGGGCTTTCTCTTAAAATCTGCTACTTCAAAAACATTCCTCTGTGGGCTGACGCTTATCATTTTCTAACTGTGACTGAGCAAGAGGGATATTTACTAGGAAACATAAAAGCTCGTGAGAGATTTCTAATTTAGCCGGATTTCCAGTTTGAAATCTTTACAAGGCTCTAATTGTGCAGATCACGTTTTAGTAAACAAGTGTTCTGTCTCAGCCAGATCTTCTGTTTCTCGGGGGTCTGTTCCTAGTTATCACATCACCTAAAACGCTGAAGCCCAGTACACAGGCTTTAGTCCCCAGAGCCCTCCAGTTGTGATTAGTCTATAGAGGAGAGCGCTCCCTGGTCCCCTGGGAAACGCGGGCCCACTGGCCGAGCTTCAGCCTTGTTCTCCGGAGGAGCGCGTCACGTGGACCCTGTGTTAGATGTAGGCCACTGCAAACTGTGGCAGAACGTGGTCGGAGTGATTAGGGTCACGCGGCGCTTACTGGACTGTCTCCATTCAGGACTTACATTCTGGAAAGATTCTCGGCTTTAGGCGGAGAGCTGCTCTGCTCAAGAAGGAGAGAAAATTAATTCTCCTGTCCGAGATCTTCCTTCTCAACGCCATGTCCTGAGGGTGTTGGTAAATTCTGCTCTCACCCTGCTGATTCTGGGTCAGAAGACATCTGCTCCAGCTTCTGACTCGGAGGGCTCCGGTGGGAGAGAGATGTGCCGTCTGTCCTTCTGGGACCGGAGGATTCCACCCAGAGCTCCCAGACCAGGGCTCTCAGGACTTAGCAGCGACTTCATGGAACCTCCTCCAGGGCTGTGCATCCTGACTTGGCAAAAAAGCTTTCTTCTGTGTGCTTCTCCTTTGAGAAAAACCAATATATAAATATTTGATTTAAATCGAACACACTAACATGTGTGGGCTAATTGCGCTTAGTAGCTTAGTCATGTCCAGCTCTTTGCGACCCTGTGGACTGTAGCCTGCCAGGCTCCTCAGTCCATGGAATTCTCCAGGCCAGAATTAGATAATTGCTTCTTGCCATGACAGAAATACTCTTTACTCTGAAAACATATTTGATTCCTTCAAATGTAAGGCCGCTCTATATATGATGGACATTAGAAAGAACAGAAAGTCCCTTTCAGGCCCACAGCTGCTGTGTGCATGGAGGCACGGCTGGCCTCTCTGCCCTGCACTCCTGAAAACAAAATACATCGTCTCACCCATCCTAGAACAGCGCCTGGCGCCTCTTCACTCCCTCCAAGCGGGGGGTCCCAGGCGAAACTCAGAATGCCCGACGATTCTCGGGACATGCTTCTACCCCAAAGTTACTCCCTGTCCACCTGAAATTCGAACTTAGCTGGTATCCCATTTCTATCTTCTAAACCCAGCCACCCTAATTCCAAGTTACTTACAGTCTTCAAAGACCAGGCACTAGCTTTTCTAAAAATGACTTTTATTCTGAGACAAGGAAAGTAAGTCGAATGGCAGTTCTTTTTACGAACAACCTGCTAAACTCTCAAGATTGACACTGTAGCTGGTTCCTACACTCTTGCAGGGACCTGGGGCTTTCTCTGTAAGATGATGTTGAAGCTGCCAGCCATTCTGCACCACTGCCCCTAAAAGCCTAACCTCTCAGCTGTCACCTAAGGATCCAGTGGCGGCCACACCTGACCTGGGCACAGGACATCTTATTCTGGAAACAAGGCCTCCTCGTGCCGGAGGGTCTGGCTCCCTCCCAGCCTCTCCAGCGCCTCCTCCTGCAGGAAGCCCTCAGGTGCGCTTCTCATACCTATCTCCTCCCCCGCCTTGCTCTCTTGGAGCCTCAGGCCTGCTCTGCTGACCGTGTATTCAGTGGCACTCACGCAGTGCTGACTCACCCCTGTGCCGTTATCTCCCCAACCGTGCAAAGACCTTGGGAGCATAGTTCTGGGTTTTTCTGGCGCTCCCCCATATTGAGCACTCATCACAGCAAGTGTTAGTAAACGCTTCCTGAATGAATGAAGACGTCATCCCGACAGACGTTCAAGCCACACACTCAAGAGATTTAGCCTGACAATCTGACTAACATGTTCAAAACTCCATTTTTCTGTGAAATAACAGATCTTACCAACGGCTCTTGTAATAATCCTTGTGGAGGGGAGGGGAGGATGGAAATTGATCAGCTTCTTTTAATACCAGAAAGATAATCCCACAGTCCAAGCTTCATCCTGGCAATTATGCCAGTTCTCTGCTGCTCTGCTCTAGATTCTGGGTCCTCAGTTCTCAGTGAATGTTGGAGACTGAGCTGGGTCTTCTACTTTTTTGGTCCAAATTCTCTCTCTTCCCCCTCTGTCCCCAGCTCCCTCAGCTCTCCCTATAACTCTTAAACACTTGACCTCATGAGGCCCCTGTCTTTGCTACTGTTTCTCCTTCCACTTAATCAAAACATTCTTTGGTTCCTCTTTCTGATTATCTTGGAAGAGAGGAGAGAATTCTGACTTTGGAGTCAGAAAGTCTGAGTTCAAACCCTGCTTCGAATTCATTCCAAGGCTCAACTGGGTCCCAGCACCTTGTCCTGCTTTGCAGAGCACAGCGGAGGGCTTGTGGAGAGGGGTGTGTAGAGGAAAGGGAGAGAGTATGGCATTCACCATACTCTGAGCGCCCGGCGTGTGAGTGAGTGAGTCAACCATCAGACTGAACGGTTCTCGCCCTTGCTTTTTAGAGACCTGGAGATAGTGAAGGACAGGCGGGCTCCAGCCCATGGGGTTGCAAAGAGTCAGACACGACGGAGCGACTGGATAACTCCGAAATGCCCAAACGCCGCCCGCGCCACCCTCCCCGCCGCCACCCCCGACTGCTCAAGGTCTTCCACTCACTAGCCCAGGAGGGCGGCTCTGCTGATTATCCCTCCATCAACTCCTTTTCCAGGCATAATCTGAGGCCCATCCTGTCAAAATAAACGTTTGGCTTCCCAGCCTGCTCAGAGCTGAGGATGGGTAATGAAGGTGAGTCACCGGTGGTCTCCTCTGCAGGGTGTCTCAGGGGAGTCTGTATTTGGGGTTCCACTGTATTTGGGGGATCCACTAAGAAGTAGCATGGTACCGTCTTGCAGTCAAATTTCAGGTTGGGAGTCGTGTGCAGCTTGCCCCGGCTGCTCACCTCGGAAGCTCTGAGGTCACTTTGTGTCCCTGGAGATGAGAGGATGGAAGAAATGAGGCTGAGAGTTCCCCCTGCTATCAGTTTCTTTGCTTTGACAACATTTTTAAATGTTATAGTTGATATTTCTTAAGTGCCAAGAAGTTGCTTGTAAAAGTTAAAACTTTAGGAAAAGAGTTAGTTGCTTCTTTTTTTCAAACTGTAATATATACAGTGCACATTATCAGTGAGAGCTGACTCACTTCCCTTCATCATCACGACCCCCTTGGAGGGGACGTGCCCCCTTATCTCAAGAGGTCCTGACCAAGACCTCAGTGCATTAATTGGAAGTACGGATGGTACCAAAGCACAGAGATACTGTGTTTTCTCCTGTACAGACATACCTGTGATCAAGTTTAATTTATAAATTAATCAAAGTAAGAGATTAACATCAGCAAGTAATAAAATAGAACAATTATAACAAAACACTGTAATAAAAGTTATGTAAGTGAAGCCCTGCCCCCCTCTCTCCCAAAATATCTTACTATACAACTTTAATGCTTTTCCCATCTTAACTGAGCACCTAAGCAGTGTGGTTGTAACTTTTACAGCTTGAGGTGTGACAGCGAAGCTAGTCTGTATTTCTTTGGCTTGCTTCACATTTTATGGACAGAAGGGTTACTCTCAGCATGATCTTGGCTATCTCAGCATACGATTTGCTTCTTTCCTTATGAAGTTGCGAACTTTCGCCTTTTCACTCAAAGGCAGCTTTCCTGCTTCTCTGCGGCGGACCCCAGCGGCCCGCGTCACTCCCCTGCACTTCGGATTAATTACTCAGCAGAACAAGGGGCGCTGGACCAGCAGCGCTGTGAGCCCGCGACGGTCGGGGGCTCCTGAGCGACTAACAGGCAGGACGCGCGGGACCCGGGGGCGACCCCCTCCACGGGCGGGAGGGGTTGTGGGCATTCACACTCTCTACCTCTGAAACTTTTCATTTCATGTTTTCAGACCCCGGTTGACCACTGGTGGCTGAAACGAGAACAGCCGAGGCCGTGGGTGAGAGGGTGCTGACTGCACCTTCACCGGCCCCCGTTTAGCAAAGTGACGGTGAAGGCGCAAGATGCGTCTCCCCCGGCTGCGGACATGACAGAGCTCTCCACGTGCAGGGGCTGCAGCGGGGCTGGGGGCTGCGCCCGTGGTTCTGTGACCCAGCTGGGCAGCTCGGGGGCGGCTGTGCCCTGATGTCTGCTCAGGATGGCAGTCCGGGAGAGAGGGGCGGGGAGGCCAGGCCTCGTCTGCATCTTCCAGCAGGGCGGCAGGAGCGCGACGGGCCGTGCGAGATGGAGTTTCTCAGGTCTCAGCTGGGAGTTCTGTTACTGTCCCATCGGCCACCGCCATCCCGCGGCCCAGCCCAGAGTCGGTGAGAGGGCGCTGGACAAAGGGAGGCAGGACCAACCAGCAGCCTCGACTGTAATCCCCTGCCACAGAGGGGTTTAGTAACTTGACTGAAGCCCCACAGGTCCTGTGAGGATGGCCCGGGATTCGAACCCAGACACCTCCCTGAACCCAAGTCACGAGGCAGACAGACGCAGAGCTTGTGTTCCCGTGGTCCCAGCCACTCCACTCCTCTTCCTGCTTCTAGAAGCAAAGGGGGAAGCCGGCCTGCTCCTGTGAAAAGCAGCTCTCTGGGGGACGTAGGCTGGAAATTTTAGAGCCTTGCTGAACGGGAGCTCAGCTGGGCCAGCTTCTGAAAGCCCTGCACTGCCTGCGGGCTTGAGGGTCGAAGGGGCCCTGCTCCCACACCCCAGCTCAAGTTCAGAGTGAGCTGTCCTTCCCGGGGGACACCCCTCCATCCGCCAGGATCCTGCAGCCCAAAGGTAGTCAGGCTTCTGCTCGCCCCGCCCCCACCCCGCGTCTCCAGACGCGTCCAGTCGGCTCCTGCTGGACTGACGCTGGTGTGGAAAACAGGCTCCCTTCCAGGGTGTCTCCGGGACTCTGGCGATGACCCCCTGACACCGCTGCCCTTGAGGGGCCGGGGTGTGGGACTCGCCGCAGGCCGGCTTCCTTTTAGAGGATGAGGCCAGGCATTTGATAGCTTAGTCTTTAATTACCCCACTTCCCTCTCCTGGTCTGCATGTCCAAAGCCTAATTATAGCGCGGGTGACACCCCGTGACCAGCCGGAGCCAGAGACACACAGTCCTTCCCGCAGCTCCAAGGCTCTGCCTGCTGGGCCCTCGGGTATGAGGCTGAGTCTGGTCCCTCCGTCGTGGCTGGAGCTCGGGGCGGGGCTGTGGGGGGTCGGTGTCTCAGTTAGCCCCCAGGGTGGCGGAGGGGCACTGGTCCCCTCTCCTCCAGGGGCCTTGCTGCCTTCCTTCTGCATTTCCAGTCTTGAAGCTCAGCATCCATTTGGAAGGTTCCTCCCCTCTGATTGGGCTTCCCTAGTGGCTCAGATGATAAATAATCCGCCTGCAATGCAGGAGACGTGGGTTTGATTCCTGGGTCTGGAAGGGCCCCTGGAGAAGGGAATGGCTACCCGCTGCAGTGGTCTTGCCTGTAGAATTCTCACTTTATTCCCTGTAAACCCAAGAATACCACGGACAGAGGAGCCTTGCGGGTTACAGTCCGTGGGGTTGCAGAGAGTCCGACAGGGCTGAGTGACCAGCACTTTGACCAGTTTTGTAGGGTCTGGAGCCCCACACAGGGACTCCTGGGTGACGGCCCTGCAGAGGGAGCTGGCCTGTGAGTGGGGAGGGTCCTGGTGGTGAACACGGCACCACCTCCATTGGATTCAGAGACCTTGTCAGACCTTAGGAGAGTTTTGAGGACCAGCCTGTAAACCTATTCAAAACTCTTCACTGAGACTTCAGCATGAAAGCAATCCCCCTGCCTGGTTGGGACTTTGCCTCATCACTCCGGAGGGGGTCTGGGTTTACAGGAAATCTGTGAGAGGAGCCTGCCAGCAGTCTGGAGAGAGGGCAAGTGCAGGTCTGAGCCAGGCCTCCCAGCTCAGGTATGCAGCCACTCTGGGAAAGCAGCGCCCGGCCGGGCCAGCGGGCCCAGCATCAGGGTCCTCTTGTTGGCATGAAGGTGCGAGGAGATTCCACTCCGAGAGTGGAGCGGGCCGTGTCCGTTTCTGGAAGCTGCAGGGGGCTCCACGAAGCTGAGGTCTGGTGTGCACAGGTCTCCTCCCTCCAGTGGATGCTCCGGCTCTCCAGGCGGGTGCCCGGCACTCCCTGTGGGCTCCAGGGTCACCTCGGGGGAGCCTGATGTGCGAGCCATGCGGGGAAACCAAGTTTGGGCTGGAAACCCAAACTTTGGGCTGGAAACCTGCTCGGTTTTCCGAGCGCCACAGCAGCAGGAGGGGCCCAGACCGTAACTGTCTACGCTGCCTGGTGGGCAGGGGTCCTGGGCCCGGGGCCCTGGGCCAGGGCTCCTGCAGCTTCCGGGAGCCCCACTCGGCCCTGGGGATGCTCTCCCAGGGGTTCGCGGGCCGGAGTCTCCCCACCCACAGGGCTGTCTTCATAAGGTCGGGGTCGGGGGCTCTGCCATAGCAATGACTGTGGCCCCTCCCCTGGGAGAAGTGGAGCCGCTCCGTCCTGCCGGGCTCTTTGTGACCCCATGGACTGGACCCGCCAGGATCCTCTCTCCACAGGACTCTCCAGGCAAGAATGCTGGAGTGGGTTGCCATTTCCTTCTCCAGGGGATCTTCCTGAGCCAGAGATCAAACCCTGGTCTCCCGCATTGCAGGCAGACTTTTACCCTCTGAGCCGCCAGGGAAGCCTCCCCTGGGACCTGACCACAAGTGACAGCACCAGAATCGCAGACCCCTGGCGAGAGCTGTGCGGCCTGAGGCCGGGGCCATGCTGGTCAAGGAGAGACCCCAGTGCAGGAGCCCTTGGCTAGGACGGCCCTCACCCCAGGGAGCCCCCCGCAGTGGGCAGCGTTGCCCCGGCCCCAGACTCCAGCTTTCTGGGGAGACCGGCAGGTGAGGAGGGCCAGTGGGTCTTGGCGCTCCCTTTAATTTTCTGTCTCAAGTTCAGAGGCATCTTTACAACTATTGTGTAGAAAACGAGCATCCTCAAGAATTGAGCCGTGAGCGTTCCGTACCAGTGCCGCTGACGCGGAAATCAGTGCCCGTAGCGACAGGAGTGGGCGGAGCTCCTTCTCCCCTGGCTCTGAGCTTGGGCGGCAGTGTCGTGATGGCGGGACGCTCATTCTTGGTGACAGTGTCAGAACCAGAGAGAAAACAGCTTGATTTCCAGGTTCCAGGACGAGCCTGCCCGGCGGGTGGGGAAACTCTGTTGCTTTGTCAACAAAGCCAATTTGATTCCAAAGTTGCCGAGAGAGAAAAAACTCCAGGTCCTGTTATGCCACTTGTAACATCATGGTACTTTAATAGCTCTGACATCTCTGTCTATCATTCCAGAATGTTAAGACTTCACTTCAGTGTGGACCACTGAGCCACACTTCTTAAGGGAACATTCTTTAAGAGTAACATTTAGAGTTCACGTGTTGTGTACGTGCCTGCATGTCTGTGCCTGTGTTTGCATTCATATGAGTGCACACGTGTGGATGTGTATTCCTGTGTGTGCACATGCATGTGTGTGTGTGTGTGTAGGGATGTGTATTTACTGCTTTGGGTTGTATGACTTTCAAACTGGTTGCCACAGGAGGGGAGGGGTTTGGGCTTGTAAATGCGGTAGCAGTCGGGCGGGATGAGCCCTTTTCTGCATCAAGCTGCGGGCCTCCCGGGTGGCTGAGTGGCAGAGAATCCACCTGCCGATGCAGGAGACAGGAGTGCGGTTCCTCGGTTGGGAAGGTCCCCTGGGAAAGGGAATGGCAGCCTGCTGCAGTGTGGTTGCCTAGGAAGTCCCATGGACAGGGGATCCCGGCGCGCTACGGTCCGTGGGGTCGCCAAAGAGTCAGGCACAGCTTAGTGACTAAAGACAACAAATGTCCAAACTGAGACTTCCCTTCAGAGACGTAGAGTGAACTCAGGGCATTTTTTATGACACCCAAATTATTTTCCACTGAGATGGCATCCACAATTTTCAAGCACCCCCTCACCCCTCAGGACCCAGCACACAGGTCGGTAGGGCGGGCTTGCTGTGTGGGGCTGGAGGAGACGATGTAAGCATCCTTTGAGTCCCTGACTGCTGGAAGGCCTGGGTGCCATCTCTGGATGGCTTCACTGAGACTCGCAGCTGATTAGATATTAAGGTCAGGTGCTAAGAAATCAAGGTCACGCCACATCGCATTTTTCTCAAACAGCTGGGACCAGATAAGTTAGGCAGTGGGGGACAGCGTCAAACAGATAAGGTGGCTGTTTTTAACAATCTTAAAATATTGTTTCAGCAAGGAAGGGCCTGATAAGATCAAAGCCTTTGGAATTATTTAACTGGTGCTGAGCTTTCTTTTGTCCTTCATGTCCCCCGAATCTCCCCCTTCCTGTCATCTCTGTCCACCAGACACACACACACACACACACACACACACACACACACACACAGGCAGCCACCAGTCCTCTGACGTCCTCTGACATTTTCCAAAATACGCCGTTACACAGATAGGCTTCTGAATGTGAATGCAGGAAGCTCTCGTGATTTTCCCCCCAGTCCTCAGTCTGAGCTGATTTATGGCCTGGATTATGGGAAACAGTGATTCTCTGCTCTTCATGATGTTGTGGAGGAAGGTGAAGCCTGCAGTCAGAGCAGCATGATTTCAACGAGGTTTTTACAAAAAGGTCTCTGCAGCGAGGGTGGCTGTGCGGTAGACGGCTTCTGTAACCGAGCAGTTAAAAAGACATCAGCGCATTAATCATGTGACGGCTATTGGGTCGAGCAGGGAAAGCCACTGGCTTTTGAAAACAGCAATTTGGGTTACTGCTGTGTGGAAAAAGTTTGGCTGAACACACTGGTTTTAACCCATCGTCACCAGTTGCTCGGGAGCTGTCATTTTTCACAGATATCACTTCACGTTTCTCAAATGTTCAATAAACCTGATGAAGCCATTGATCCCGTCTCTTATCTTCTATTTTAATGTCACTTTCCAAAGCCAGACACATGTGGAGGAATAAGTCAGTTATTTAGTCATTCTGGAAAACCTGCCAAGGAGTTATTCTGAAATTTTCCGGACAGTGTGTAAGCTCATCGACTTTACCATCTAGAACTGGGCACTCTACGAGCTTTGCCGTTGGGAAAGCCTCAAACCCAAAGACACGATTGGCTAATTGAGATGGAAATTGGTGACCCCTCTTAAGTGACATGGAATTTATCCTACAGAAGTTGGCATTGAAAGACATATTGGAATTTCTCTTCTTTGGACACATAAACATTTGTGGTACAAAGCTTAAGAAATGAAATGAAAGTGACTTCATGAATTCAATCATGGAAAGCAACACTTATTGGAGTAAATGTCAGAAACAGTACGTTTTGGAATCAAGCAGTGGTTAACTTTTGTTTTCAGTCATTTTTAGAGCGTTTCATTAGTGGATTTTTTGGACAATTACAATCTACGAGAGGCTACGAAGGTGCAGAGGGAATAAACCGCACCTTTTGTTCTGAAGGGGAGGACAGTGTGATAATTTTTTGAAAAAGTCAGGATTTAGGAAATTAAAGTCATGGCTGCTGAAACAGAACAGCCCACACGCAAATTTTGGTTCCAAATGTTTCTAGCTGTTTGTTCTTAGGCTAATTATTACATAACCTCTCTGTGCCCTAGTTTCCTTGTTGTTAAAATGTACGTAATAATAGACCTGTATTCATAAGGTTGCCACTAGAATTTAAAAGAGCACGTTATGATAATAAATTTATTTAGAAAAACGAACCTAAGACAATGCCTTGCACACAGTAAACTCTCAGGAGCTAAGTTTAGATATACCCACATGATAGATTATAATGTGTTAGTTAAAGATGATGGCATCGCTGTGGGTTTAGGGTCACAGGGAATTGTTTATGAAATACTGTTAAAAGGAAAAGGCTACAGAATAGTTTTTACACGCATGCAATTGTGTGAATTCCTAACAAAGCGTGATTTGAAAGGAGTTATAAAACAATAAATGTTTTAGTTGTCTATCAGGTTGGAAAAAATTAAAAAATAAAACCACTACCCCACGTTGGTCATGGGGTGCGAATTAGGCCCACTCCTGCATGGTTGGGCTTCCCTGATAGCTCAGTTGGTAAAGAATCTGCCTGCAATGCAGGAGACCCCAGTTCAGTTTCTGTGTCAGGAAGATCCCCTGGAGAAGGGAAAATCTACTCACTCCAGTTTTCTGGCCTGCAGAATTCCATGGACTGTATAGTCCATGGGGTTGCAAAAAGTCAGACACGACTGAGAGACTTTCACTCTCACTGCATGGTTGGTTGAAGAATACATTAGTATATCTTTTTCTAAAAATTAATTTTTAAAATTTTAATTGGAAGATAATTATTTTACAATATTGTGGTGGTTTTCATCATACAAGTATACCTTTTCTGAAGAGTATCTGGAAATGGCTAGCAAATATCTTCGTTGATTTTCGGTCTTTCCCTCTCACTTTCCCAAGTTTGTATCAAGAAAATAATCACTGATATAGGAAAAGATGCATCTATGCAATTGAATACTATAACCCAAGAAAAATGAACAAACTGTAGTTATATGCAATAAATGAATCTCAAAATCATAAAGTTTGGTGAGAGAAGTCAGGCGGAAGAGTACACCATCTATACAACTAAAATAGATGGTAATTAATTGCAATTATATAAGCACATTAATTAATATGTGTGAATATTTTAATTATAAAATTATTGTTATTATATAATATCACTATGACAAATTAAAAAAAAAATCGCTGTATGTTTTATAAAGTTCAAAAGCAGTCAAAGTTAATCCAAGATATTAGAAGTCAGGATCATACTTGTCTTTGAAGAGGGGAGAAATGGTAGTGGTGGAAAAATGGCAAAAAAGAGGCTCTGAAATCTGGCAACACTCTATTTCTTGATCTTAAGTAGTGGTTATGAAGGTGTCACTGTTGACACAAGGAAGGAAATGCCATTCCTGTTCATTAACCATGGTCTGCTTAGGTCTATTTTTATATCCGTATTTTATTACTTTGTATGAATTAAATTAATAAACTTACCAACATGGAAATTCTAGATTGATTAATTCTGTATTGATCTATATAGAAATATATTAACTACACAATTAGCAGAAAACTTGTATGCAACATAGACATAGTAGAGAGATGATCTCATTCTATTATAAAAGCAATAAACAACTTCTATTAAACAGAGTCATAACATGCGCTGGAAAGGGATGCAAAAATGGCTCAGAGATTATCTTCAGGCAGTGGCAGCAGAGGTGATGTCTGCTTTTGTTTCTATATTCAGTATCTTCTGGAGCTTTGGCAGAGAGCCCACAGTGGACACAGAAAACCAGCCCTTCACGTCCCTCTGCGGCCGGGCCTTCCCGTGGAGACCGCTGTTGCCGACTCGCGCCCCACCCTTCACGGGCGTCCGAGTCAGCTTCCAGTTCTGCTGGTAACGTCGCCCGTGTGGGCTCGGGGCTCCGCCGCTGTGCCCACGGTCAGGCCACGCTGGCCCGTGTGTCTGGCTGTGCGCCCACGTCCACGTTCGGGCCCCGCCGCGCCCCGGCTTCCGCTCGCTCTTGCTCGCCGGGGCCTGGTGTGCGCTGCGCCCGCATGAAGGTCCCCTCCTCGCCGCGGTTGCCTCATCAAATCCTCCTGTCAAATATTGCTCTCATCCGTGGCCTGCTCTCTGGCTTCTCCAGGACAGCTGCTAGCATTCACAGCTTCACCTGGAGTTTGCAGTTGACTTTTACGTGCCTTCTTGACAGCTTCCTCCAATCTCTGCTTTTCCTTGGTGGTGAGGGTGTCTGTTCTGTTCATCCTCCCAGAGCAGAACTCGTGAGTTACCCAGGAATACACTGACTAACGAAACCAAGAAAGATAGTTGAAAACATAACCAGTAACTTATTGAAATTAAAAATGAAGCATCACCTTGTAATAGAAAAAGGAATGAAATAAGTTGCCATTAAATAAGAGCAAAATAAATTATTGTTAAAATGATATTCTACAAGAATTTTTATGACATGGAAATCAGTTGGTGATCTATTATTAAAGGAAGAAGGAAGTTCAAAGGAAAGTGAGAATATGAGTCTATTTGTGTGAAAAATAGATGAATATATCTAGGCAGAGAGTGAAGTGAAGTCGCTCAGTCATGTCCGACCCTTAGCGACTCCATGGACTGCAGCCTACCAGGCTCCTGAGTCCATGGGATTCTCCAGGCAAGAGTTCTGGAGTGGGTTGAGAGTAGTTTGGGAATAAAGGTGTGTAAAGCATTCACAGGAGCTATCTATGTATGATGAGATAACGGATGCATTTAAAATTTTTAAAGAAATTTTGCTTATTTTTATTTTCTCAAACATGCCTTGCTATAGTAATGAAAAAACAATGAGTGTTATTTTTAATTAAAAATACAAAAGCAGACTCCTTTGTGATGTGTTTACACAGCACGAAGCTGCCGCCCATTCGGAAGGGAGCTTCCTTCGCACTCCCGTTATGGCCGAGGTATGTCAGGCGCTTTGGACCTCGCCTTCCCGTGGGTCTTGTCAAAGCTGCACTCCCAACCCTTGACCTAGCCCCAGACCGCCTGCAAAGGACACTGCCTCTGGCTCCATGGTGTGGGACCGCTCTGATTTCTCAGAGCAAAACTTAGCCCAGCTCCTGAGAAGATAGATGCTGCACAGAATCCCCTTCTTTGAGATGCTCTCGTGATGTTCACATCCTTGGGTGTCGCTGATGCTTAAACACTTGTGAGCAGGTGCCACCACCCTGCGGTGCGGGACAAAGGTGGAGGCACATGGAGACAGAGTGGGAGCCCAGCCTGCCCCAGGCCTCCTCCTGACGCCCGGGTGTGCAGGGGCGGCCGGTGCCCCCCGGGCATCAAGCAGGAGGGCAGGAACAGCCAGCTGTCCAGATCTCAGGTCAGTTCCCCGAACGGCACACTCCAGACACAGGTCGGACTGGTGGACATTGTATATGCAGTTCACTCTTCACCAGGGAGAGGAAAGCTGAGGGGAGAGTCAAGGGCCTCTGGAGGGACCTGGGCACGTGAGGGGCACGCCGCGGGGGAGGGCCTTTAACCGCAGGGCTCTGGGGTCCCCGCAGCCGCGCCTGTTCCTTGCAGAGTGGCAACCTTCCCCTCCCGAGGAGTTTCACAATGTTGCAACAACCAGCCTGGCAAACCGACACTGGGAGATAGGGAACGCTTTGCTCACTTTGGACCGACTACCGTTACATGTAGCTAAATCTCCATAGGTGATTTTCTTAGAGCTGGGAGAGAAAGAGAAGTTGTGTGTACTTGCTCAGCCTAGCCCTCTGCTGGCCCCCCTCGCTCCCTGCGAGGGCACGGAGTTCGGTCTTCTGATGAGCTAAGAGCTTCTTTCATCGCGGGGCCTCCCCAGCACGGGCCTTGGCAGCGAGTTGCCATCGCTCACACATTCCAGGAATCCTCATTAGCTGGGAAAGCTGGGACTGTGTTTGTCTTCCACATTCCAGGCTGCGGGGGACGCTCTCTTTCAGACAGCGAGCGGGCCTGGCGTGTTTGTGTTGCGGCACCGTAACCCTAGGCTGTTCAGTAAAGCAAACACGCGGCCCTGATGGGGTCAGGGGCGATGAGGGGCGGCCTCGCGGGGGCAGCCCGCCTCGTCTCCCAGGGCTTCCGGGCCGTCAGCATGTTCCTGTGTCCTGCGTGCGAGAGGCGTTCAGGAATTCCGCGGATTACTGAACTGCTTCTTCTAGACTGGATCTGTGAACAGGCTGAGGAAGGTCCAGGGGAGAGATGAACCCACAGCCGTGTCTTGGAGGTTTCCAGGGCACCTTCCAGGGACGATGCAATGTGGTGAGTTAGGAAACTTTAAAACAGACCTTTCCTTCTTCCTTTAATCTACGAAATGGCAAGGTGTATGTCACAGTTTCAGCACACTCACTAATAGGCTCCTGGGGTTTCTTTGGAGACCACGTCCTGTGTTACACATTGGCTGACCAGCCTCGGTGCTTCTGTTCTGATCACCTTCTGTCCTGTGCGTGCTGGTATAAATCTCAGTGATGCGGTTTTGAAGCCACTTCCCATCATGTTCATAAGCACAATGTCATCTGACGTAACTATTCTATGTGTTGACTTGGGGACTGTGGGTGTTTGCAGAGATTAGGGAGTACATGGGGTCATTGGCCCAAGAGGGAGTTGGGGAAAGGCCAGCGTCCCCCCAGACAGGAGCCACACGAGACTGTCAGAGGCTGTGGGCACAGACCACAAGCCGAACTGAGGGGCTCACCAACCCACTGAAGACCTCGTCAAGAGCTGGAAGTCAGCAAGGAGCAAGTTGGAAAGCCAACCTGTTGCAACAACTCTCATAACCACAGATGCAAAAGTCCTGAATTAACAATTGATGACCAAAATTCAAAATGTGTCCCTTAGATTGCATATATTAACTAGGCATGATTTCAGGAAGGTAGGATTGATTCTCTACCAGGAAATCTCTGCACAATTCACCTCATCATCCAATTGAAGGAGAAAAAGTGTGATTGCATAGACTCACACCAAAGACATTTGGTGGGATTTAGCAGGTATTCCCAATAAAATGTCTAAGTAAATCAGAATTAGGAGACAACCTAAACTTGAAAGAAACTACTTGCAAAAAGTCAACAGCAGATAAATTTCCAAAGGATAAAATGCTAAACTAATTTCCTCAAAACTAGAACAAGATGGAGAAATTTACCATCGCTATTATTACTGATGTTTCCAAGAAACCTGATAAGAAAAACAAATAATTTTTAGAACCTTGTAGAGATAAAGTTATTCTTCTTCTTGATGATATGAGTTCGTGTCTATAATATCAAACTCCTTATGAAGTGGAGCAATACTGAAATCCTAGAAATAGATCCCCGTTAATTATGGAAACTTGAGAAAGGAGTGAATTCAGTGAGAAAAGGGGAGACACTTTACTAACAGTGCTGGTAGAAGTGATTAGATCTGTCTAAAATGAAATTAGCTTGGATTCTCTCTCTCTCATGATACATGAAATAGTAAGTGGATCAAGTACTTAAAGGTGAAAATTATAAAGCAAAAATTAGACAAGAGATATGTTGAATGTGAAAGAGATCGTGTCTTTATAATCAAGGTAGTAAATCCAAAGGCCATAAAAGAAATAATAAATGTTCTTAACGTATTTGACTACTTAAAAATAAAACACTTTTTGTAAAACAAAGACGCCATACACTCAGCCAACTGACGAGCAAGACAGGGGAAGAACACTGCGTTTGAGGGATGTTGAGAGGTTAAGTTGGAAGGGAGATAAAGGGTTAAAACTCGCGATTATATAAACTTTTACAAATGATCATGTAGCAAATTGTGAGAACATTAATGCAAATAATCCAGAAGAAAATAGGCAAAGGACAGGGGTGGGCAAGGTAAACAAATCCACGTAGCCTGCACACACACAGTATGATACCCAGCCTTTCTCCTAGAGAGAAATTCAAGCCAGAGCACTAGATCTCACTGTGTCCATACCAGGCAAGAAATTTTCTAAAAAAGCTGGCTCCAGTGTGGGAAAACTGTATGCTCACAAAGTTTTAGTGAAAATGTGAATTGTTTCATCCTTCTTGAAAAGTAACCTGGAAACTTCTCTTAACATTTAAACTAAAATCCTTGACATAGCAGAGCCATAGGGGCCAGTTGCATGGAAATAGAAGACCAGCCTGGAGGGCATATGTACAGGACTGTTCAGTGCGGCACACTTAACAAGATCAAACCCCAATCAGTGCCAAGTAACTTGGAAATGATTAAATAGAATTTGGTACTCTTCTACAATGAATTATTATATTTTTTAAAATAACGAGATTGATCTTTTCCAACAACTTGGAGGAAATCTCACTCTGTACCATTAAATGAGAAAAATTAAGACTTTGAGAAGTCTAATAACAAGTAATGCTTTTTTCTAAAAAAGAAACTATAGTGGATTGACTTAGCCCTACTAAGTGAAGCTGCTCATTCATGTCTGACTTTTTGCGATCCCATGGACTGTAGTCTTCCAGGCTCTGTCCATGGGATTTTCCAGGCAAGAATATTGGAGTAGGTTGCCATTTCCTTCTCCAGGGGATCTTCCCAATCCAGGGATCAAACCCGGGTCTTCCACACTTCAGGCAGACTGTTTACTGTCTGAAGGCTGAGTCCCCAGTGTATCCAATTCCCAACTCCCCTACCTGTGAACATGACCTTATTTAGAAATACAGTTTTTGCAGGTACAGTTGTGGTAAGGATCTGGAGATGAGATTATTTTAGATTCGAGATGAGCCCCAGATTCATTGACTGTGTGGATCACAACAAACTGGATTTACAAATGATCGTGTAGCAAATTGTGAGAACATTAATGCAAATAATCCAGAAGAAAATAGGCAAAGGACAGGGGTGGGCAAGGTAAACAAATCCACGTAGCCTGCACACACACAGTATGATACCCAGCCTTTCTCCTAGAGAGAAATTCAAGCCAGAGCACTAGATCTCACTGTGTCCATACCAGGCAAGAAATTTTCTAAAAAAGCTGGCTCCAGTGTGGGAAAACTGTATGCTCACAAAGTTTTAGTGAAAATGTGAATTGTTTCATCCTTCTTGGAAAGTAACCTGGAAACTTCTCTTAACATTTAAACTAAAATCCTTGACATAGCAGAGCCATAGGGGCCAGTTGCATGGAAATAGAAGACCAGCCTGGAGGGCATATGTACAGGACTGTTCAGTGCGGCACACTTAACAAGATCAAACCCCAATCAGTGCCAAGTAACTTGGAAATGATTAAATAAAATTTGGTACTCTTCTACAATGAATTATTATATTTTTTAAAATAACGAGATTGATCTTTTCCAACAACTTGGAGGAAATCTCACTCTGTACCATTAAATGAGAAAAATTAAGACTTTGAGAAGTCTAATAACAAGTAATGCTTTTTTCTAAAAAAGAAACTATAGTGGATTGACTTAGCCCTACTAAGTGAAGCTGCTCATTCATGTCTGACTTTTTGCGACCCCATGGACTGTAGTCTTCCAGGCTCTGTCCATGGGATTTTCCAGGCAAGAATATT
This sequence comes from Cephalophus harveyi, assembly GCA_006410635.1. Lineage (NCBI taxonomy): Eukaryota > Metazoa > Chordata > Mammalia > Artiodactyla > Bovidae > Cephalophus > Cephalophus harveyi. Next base: position 686,422 of record SJYT01058575.1, on the reverse strand, counting down.
GGAGTAGGTTGCCATTTCCTTCTCCAGGGGATCTTCCCAATCCAGGGATCAAACCCGGGTCTTCCACACTTCAGGCAGACTGTTTACTGTCTGAAGGCTGAGTCCCCAGTGTATCCAATTCCCAACTCCCCTACCTGTGAACATGACCTTATTTAGAAATACAGTTTTTGCAGGTACAGTTGTGGTAAGGATCTGGAGATGAGATTATTTTAGATTCGAGATGAGCCCCAGATTCATTGACTGTGTGGATCACAACAAACTGGAAAATTCTTAAAAAGAAGGGAATACCAGACCACCTAATCTGTCTCCTGAGAAACCTGTATGTAGGTTAAGAAGCAGCAGTTAGAAATGGACATGAAACAATGGACTGGTTCAAAACTGGGAAAGGAGTATGTCAAGGCTGTATATTGTCAGCCTGCTTATTTAACTTACATGTAGACTACATCTTGGGAAATGTCGGTCTGGATGAATCACACACTGGAGTCAAGATTGCTGGGAGAAATCTCAACAATCTCAAATATGCAGATGATAGCACTCTGATGGCAGAAAGTGAAGAGGAACTAAAGAGCCTCTTGATGAAGGTCAAAGAGGAGAGTGAAAAAGCTGGCTTAAACCTCAACATTCAAAAAGCGAAAACCATGGCATCCAGTTTAATCACTTCATGGCAAATAGAAGAGGAAAAAGTGGAAACAGTGACAGATTTCACTTTCTTGGGCTCCAAAATCACTGTGGATGGTGACTGAAGCCATGAAATTAAAAGACACCTGCTCCTTGGAAAGAAAGCTGTGACAAACCTAAATTGAAAGTGAAGTCACTCAGTCGTGTCTGACTCTGTGATGCCTTGGAGTGTAGCCTGCCAGGCTCCTCCATGTGTGGGATTTTCCAGGCAAGAATACTGGAGTGGCTTGCCATTCCTTCTCCAGGGGATCTTCCTGACCCAGGGATCAGATCCAGGCCTCCTGTACTGCAGGCAGACTCTTTACCAGCTGAGCCACCAGGAATCCCATATGACTAGGTGACAAACCTAGAAAGTATAAGCGTAATACAGAGTATAACCAAAGCTATGGCTTTCCCAGTAACCATGTATGGATGTCAGAGCTGGATCATAGAGAAGGCTGAGCACCTAACTACTAATGGCTTTGAACTGTGGTGCTGGAGAAGATTCTTGAGAGTTGCTTGGACAGCAAGAGAAAACTTGTCAATACGAAAGCAAATCCACCCAGAGTGTTCATTGGATGGACTGATGCTGACGCTCAAGCCCCAATACTTTGTCCACGTGATGCAAAGAGCTGACCCATTAAGAAAGACCCTGATGCTGGGAAAGATTGAAGGCGAAAGGAAAAGGGGGCGGCAGAGGATGCGATGGTTAGATGGCATCCCTGACTCAATGGACAGGAACTTGAGCAAACTCAGAGATAGTGGAGGACAGAGGAGACAGGCGTGCTGCAGAGTCCGTAGGAATCACAGAGCTGGACAAGACTTAATGACTGAACAAATGTGTGTGTATATATATATTGTGTGTGAATGTGTATATATATGTATTTGTATGCATGTTTGTGTGTGTGTGTGTGTGTGCATATGTATATATTTTATGTATGCCTGTGTGTATATTACATGTATTTATGTAATGTTCACTTTCACTTTTCACTTTCATGCCTTGGAGAAGGAAATGGCAACCCACTTCAGTGTTCATGCCTTGGAGAAGGAAATGGCAACCCACTTCAGTGTTCTAGCCTGGAGAATCCCAGGGACAGGGGAGCCTGGTGGGCTGCCGTCTATGGGGTCGCACAGAGTCAGACATGACTGAAGCAACTTAGCAGCAGCAGCAGCATGTAATGTTTATGTTGTGTATATATTCATGTACACGTGTATGTATATGTGCATACATATACATACATACACACACATATATATATTTACCTCTTTAGCTTCCAGAGAATCCCTGAAATGAAATGAAATGTTTTCACGTTTGCCAATTTACAGACAAGTCTGCTGGTCCCGCCTCAATTTACTCAATTCTCATTTTTTTAAAAAATTGAGCTATAGATGATTTACAGGGTTGTGTTATTTTCAGGTGTATAGCAAAGTGATATGGATATGTATGTATATATATATATATATATTCTTTTTTTAAAAATTCAAATGCGGATGGGGAGTGGAGGCTGTGTGAAGAGTCAACTACAGACAAATCTCACACCTGGAGACCTTGTACACTTTTTCCTGGTTCCGCATAGAGATAGCCTCGCGTCCGTGTGCGGCTGGGCTCTGCCTAATGCTCCCAGGCCGCACTGCCCTGGGCTCACCCTGCAGGCCCTCAGTCTGTCCCCGGGGACTCAAGCTGGAGGGCCGGGCGCACTGCTCGCTTCCCGGGGCCTGGTCCTTCCTCTCAGCCCCTTCTCCCTCGTCACACCCCAGGCTCTTGGCTCACCCCTGCCCCTGCAAACTCTCCAGGCTCCTCAAAGCCTCAGTGGGTGTGCACTGGGAGTTTGAGCCTCACGTCACTGCACACGTGAATATATGTCCGTCTCATTGGCTTCTGGAAGAAAGCAGGAAGCTATCTGACCGTTCTTGTTGTCGTGTTGCCAGAGTGCCTGAGAAAAGCCAGAAATTTGGGTTTTTGTGTGGAATGTCTCAATTTAAGACCACCGACAATGATCTCACAATTTTAAATGCTCTGTGTGGGCTACAACCAAAAGATGTTAGAAGACAGAATTTATTCTCAGGTCCACTAGTTAGGCACTACTGAACTTTGAACATACTTTCTTGCTGATTTTGTGAAAATGACTGCCTTAAAAAAATTCTCTTGGAAGCCAATCCACCACAAGGTATCAATTGCTTAAATTATAACCGCTTTTAGGGGCTCTTGCATCTTGTCTAGTCCTCTTAGTCCTAAGGCTTCCTAACCTTTTCAGAATGAGAAGTCTTCTGAAAAATGACATTTATTTAAACATTTTTAAATTTGAAATACCTTTTTTTCAAACTTAAAAATAAATCCACTTTCTCATAGGATGATAATAATTCTCCAAGTACTTTTTGAATAAAAAATAATAATACCAAAAATCTATTAAAACTTTAGCAATACTTTTAAATAAATGTGCATTTTGGTAATCTCAACATGATACTTTAAAAAAATATATGTTGAATTTTACTTTCCAGGTACCAGGGTCTGGATTCACCCTGTCATCTGAAACAACCAATAAAACAGAAAAAAGATAGGTAACATTAGTTTTCAAACATTGAGCATGAGGCAACAAGGAATAGTGATCCCTGAAAGATAGAGACAAGTGAGGTGACCCCATGATTGATCTTCAGAATACACTGTGAATAGAAAAGCCACAGACTGATCGGGAAATTATTTGCAAGGCTTGGCTTATTTCTAATAAAACGTCTCTACCAAGAACATATTAAGAACTCTCAAAATTCAATGATAAGGAAACAAAGAACCCAAGTTTAAAAGGGAGTGAGAGATGTATTAATAAATCTTAATTAAGATAAATAAAATAATAAAAAGCTAAAATTAAAAAGACAGAGGATGAGATGGTTGGATGGCATCACCAACTCAATGGACATGAGTTTGAGCAAACTCCAGGAGATAGTGAAGGACAGGGAAGCCTGGCGTGCTGCAGTCCATGGGGTCAGAAGGAGTCCAGCATGGCTTAGTGACTGAATAACAACAAGAAAAAAGACAGACAGGATCAAGTGTTGGCAAGAACGTGGAGGAATGGATCTCTCCAGTCCGTGTGTAGGATGCAAAATGCAGTAACTACTTAGGAAATAATTTGGCACATTCTTACAAAGTTAAACATGCATTTACCACGTGATCTAACCATTTCACTCCTGAGTAACTGTCGAAAAGAAATAAAAACTTATATCTATACAAAGAGTGGTATACAAATGCTCATAGCAGATTTACTTATAATAGTAGAAAATCAGAAACCAAATTGCGGCACATCCATACAGCAGCACATGACTTGGCAAGAATAAGAAGTGATCTATTATTAATACACGCTGCAACATGAATGAATCTCAGGATAACTGCCATGAACAAAAGAAGCCAACCAAAAAAGCATGACTCCAATTGTATGTCAAATTCTAGAAAATGTGAGACACACAAGCCCCCTGGAGACAAGATGAGAGGAAAGGGGCAAAAGGAGAAGTTATGAAAGGTCACAACATCCAGTGAAGAATGAGAAGCAGCACGTGGTCCATGATGGACCACGTGGAACATGGTTCAACCTTAAAAAGGAAGGGACTGCTGATACGTTCCGCGATGTGGCTAAACCTCGAGGTCGTTATCCTAAGGGCCATAAGCATTCACTTCTATGTGGTACCAGAGACAAACTCATGGAGAAAAGATAGAAAAGTGGATGCCGGGGGCTGGAGAGGGCGTGGGGAGTTACTGGTTTCACAGGAATAGCGTTTCAGTTTGGGAAGATGAAGTGGATGGGTGGTGATGAGAGTTTCATGACTACGTGAAGAGCATTGAACTGGACCCTTAAAAATGGGTAAAAGGGTGACCTGTATGTTCTGTATGTTTTATCACAATAAAATAAAAGGTCACGAGGCAACTTTGGGGGTGACAGCAGGACTGGCTACGTAATTTGTGAAGCAGAAAGGATTATGTGTCATCAGAATCCCAGCACTCTGGAAGAGAGCAGTGAAACAAGCCTGCAGGCCACGGGCCGGCCCAGCCTTCCTAGGGATCGGTGGGTCCACCCCCTCGGCTCTGGGATGCTTTCATCCAGGTAGACACAGGCCGGAACTAATCCGAACGGAATCCTGAAACGTGCCCAGTGTGGTGTTTGTCGATAAGACTTCAGTAAGACTGCTTAAAAAGAAGAATTACAAAGTGTGTCTTTGAAGAGGAGGGCGCCGATATGACTGAGCCAGGCTCCTGACACCAGGCAGGGCTTTTGCAGACGTGCTTGGGTTAGTCCATCTCTGCCAACTGGTCCCTCATCCATAAGCTGGGGCTCTTATTCGGGAAGGAGCTCTGGGGAAAGCTGGGGGCCTGGAGTCAGAGGACTTGGGTTTGCATCTGCTCCAACTTCTGACTGTGACCTTGAATGGCCCAGTTTCCCCGTCTCCTAACTCGGCCTCACAAGGCTGTTGAGAAGATTCAACGCGAGAGTCGTACACAAAGTTCCCAGCACAGAGCTCGGCTTTTGGGCTAATAACCAACTTGTGTGGAGGCAGGGGAGGTTCAATTCCTGGGTCAGAAAGATCCCCTGGAGAAGGGATAGGCTACCCACTCCAGTATTTTTGGGCTTCCCTTCTGGCTCAGCTGGTAAAGGATCTGCCTTCAATGCAGGAGCCCTGGGTTCCACCCCTGGGTTGGGAAGATCCCCTGGAGAAGGGAAAGGCTACCCACTCCAGTATTCTGACCTGGAGAATTCCATGGACTGTATAGTCCATGGGGTTGCAGAGAGTCGGACACAACTGAGTGACTTTCACTTTCATGAAAAGCATAGTACAGTCATCCCTCTTATTCACGGTTTCAGTTGTCTGAGGTCGTAAGTTTTAAATTTCAAGCTGTCCTGAGCAGCCTGATGAAACCTCACACTGTCCAGGACAGAAATCATCCCTTTGTCTGGCGTGTCCCGCCCCAGAGTCACCTAGTGACGGTCTGGGTTATCAGATTTTGTGTCTTGGTATTGCAGTGCTTGTGTTTAAGTCAGCTTTATTTTACAGCTTAATGGCCCCAAAGGTAAAGTTTGTGGGGCTGGCAATTCAGATATTCTCTTACTGTGCCTACTTTATTAATTAATCTGGCAACCCACTCCAGTGTTCTTGCCTGGAGAATCCCAGAGACAGAGGAGCCTAGTGGGCTGCTGTCTATGGGGTCGCACAGAGTCGGACACGACTGAAGCGACTTACCAGCAGCAGCAGCATCATACATATACACATGTGTGCATAAACATGCACGTATGTGTATAAAAATGTAATGTATATATACTGTTTGGCACTAACTAAGTTTTCAGATATCCACTGGGGTTATTGAAGGTAACTATTCCTGTGGGTAAGGTTGGAGGGGGACTATTGTAATAGTGTCTGATATGATCATGTATGTGTGTATATGTGTGTGTGTGTGTGTGTGTGCATTTGCTCAGTTATGTCCAACTCTTTGCATCCCCATGGACTGTAGCCTGCCAGCTTTCTCTGCCCGTGGAATTTTCCAGGCAAGAATACTGGAGTGAATTGCCATTTCCTGCTCTAGGAGATCTTTCCGACCCAGGCGTCAAACCTGAGTTTCTTGCATCTCCTGCATTGGCAGGCTGATTCTTTACCACTGTGCCACCTGGAAAGTTCTGATATGATTGTGGTAAGAATTAAATAAAATTACATGTAAAATGGCCTCTCAGGTAGCTCAGTGGTAAAGAATCTCCCTGCCAATAAAAGAGACACAGGAGATGCGGGTTCTATCTCTGGGTCAGGAAGATCCCCGGGAGAAAGAAATGGCAACCCACTCCAGTATTCTTGCCTGGAGAATTCCAAGGACAGAGGAGCCTGGCAGGGTACATTCCATGGGGTCACAAAGAACTGGGCGTGACTGCGCACTCACACAATATGTAAAACACTTAGAGCAGAGACCTGAATAAGTGCTAAGTATAAACAATATCCTGTCGCTTGTAGGTAAACACTGCCCTGCATAGAACTTTGGTATTGGTGTGGTATTTGGCATAATTTCCCAAATAAACTACTGGTCAGTCAGAGAATTAGGTCGGTGGATCTCCATTTCCTCCGCTTGTTTCTCCTCCTTTTTTAAAAAAATTAAATCTATAAAAGAGATGAGACCGAGGTAGCTAGGTAAGACAGTGCTCTATTCGTTTGAATTCCAACAGAAGTAATGAAGACTTGAAAATAAGTGGGTAATGTTACGTTTGATATTTAATCAGTAACAAAATGTTTGTAAAGGGAAGATCCTGAAATCACTTGAAAATGCAACCAAATATTCTAAAAACTCTGCAGAAGTACAGACAGCTAGATATTCTGTACTTTCTGTTTTCCAGATGCCTTGTAGGTATAGTTTTTGTATTTCTGACAATAGTTCTTTTAAAAACTCATCTGAATGTCTCTTTAACTGAGTGGGAGTTGCAAATGTTCTAATAATTTTTTTACCTCTTTCATATTTAAAAATAATGTGCCCTCTGAACATTTACATTCAAGATTTGTTTTTCCTCAGATGTGTAAATAACGCATAGTAATTTGCATCTCATGCATAAATCTCACTCTGCTGAATGCAAATATTTGGGAAAGTTTCTTGTTTCTCTTCCTTCCTTTCCCTGCTCATGGTAGTTTAGTTGACTAATATTTCTAGAAAGATGATGAGGGTGCATTGGTGGTTAGAAAATGAATCTCTTGTTACTACTTTCTTGCAATCAAAGGTAGGGGATTCAGAGCTGAATAAATAGCTGAGTCTTTTACAATACTAACACAAATATTTCAAGCATTAATATTTTCCCAGATGAATGCACTGAACGTGTCTTTCATTAGCAGCACGTGTAGATGTTGCCTGTGTAGGGATTTATCCAGAATAAATTTGCCCCTTGGATTCCTCTTGGAATTCTTGGGTTTCTGCAGAACCTTATCCGTACAACCTAAATCAATTCCAATTTCCTGGTGCCCCTGAAAGAAGGCACTCATCCGTGGGAGCAGCCCTGGTAGGCTGAGGCTGCTTCCTGGAATCTCAGCTCATCATCCCTTCAGGTCGCCCCGACACTGAGTTACAAGAAGCCCCTCTGCCTTGCATTGATGGTGTCATCTGGTTAAACTCCGAGGCCGCTTTTATACTCTGAGTTTCCCACACTGCTGCTTTCTCGCCTACTGATCATTTCCTGGGTCTCAAACGATGTCTCGGGAGAGTCTCACCCCCATTATAAAATGTGTCTAAAATATTTCGTTGCGTCATCTGCCCTTGGTACAGCTAAGGGTTTTCAGCGAATGTCTGGTAATGCTTTGAATAAAAGATGCTATGTGAAAATAAATTACAATGTTCTCTGCTTCTGCTGTTTATGTGCGCTTTCCTGCTACTGTCAGGAATTTGTCTTACTTACCCTTTAGTACTTTCTTCATGTAAAATCTGCAAAATCTGATATTCTAAAATCATTTATTTATTCTTTTTTTTTTTTTTTTCCACTCATTCTCCAGGCAATTTAATAGGCATCCTTTGGGTGCCTGCTCTGACTCGCCCAGTGTTAGGAAACAAGAAACCCAAAGCAGGGGCCTGTTCTTCGGGAGAAGACAGGCTTTTGAGAAGGTGCAAAGCAGCTGGATGGCAATGCCGGGCTGTGCACAAAGCAGGCCAAGCCAGAGCAGGCTTGAAGAGCCTAGAAAGCAGAGACGTGTTTGGGAAAGAAAATAACGAGAGAATGGTATTCATCTTAGTACTGACATCCCTGGTGGTTCAGTGGTAAAGAGTCTGCCTGAAATGCAGGAGATGCCGGTTCGATCCCTGGGTTGGGAAGATGCCCTAGAGGAGGACATGGCACCTCACTCCAGTATTCTTGCCTGGAGAATCTCGTGGACAGAGGAGCGTGGTGGGCTACAGTCCATGGGGGTTACACAGAGTTGGGCATGACTGAGCGACTGAGCGTGCCATCTTAGCACTGTTGTTAGATAAAACTGGTGATGGAATAGCACTGGCAGCGGCTGTTAATGCCAGATGCTGTGTGTGCTCCTCTGACGTCTGCCCACGTCATCTTTATAAGGCAGGTGTTGCTCTCATCACTCTGCGGTGAGAAGCGTCTGCAGAGAGGAGCGGGGGGCTGAAAGGCACGTTGAAGAAGCCAAATCTGCAAACTTCATGCAGAGGAAGAAGGCATTCCCAGGGTAAATGGAGTCAGCAGAGACTTGGCCCTGAGATTCAGGAGCTGTGACTGAAGGAAACGAGTCCAGACCAGCACATGGATGACTGTTAACCTGGGGGTGATGGGAGATGGGGCTTCAGGAGGGAGTGGAGTCAGGTCACGTGGGGGGGTCACACAGTGGCTCAGGAAGATGGGCTTTGTCCTGCAAGCATCTTGGAGGATGTTTGGATGATAATGACCGAATAGAAGGTTGCATGCAACCGTCCAATGAGTCAGTGGTGTCATCTTCACCACTGAGCTAATTTTTGATAGGTTCCAGTCAGGGTCTGGATGTCTGGAGAAATACTCGATGCACTAAAATTTACCCCAGTGTGGTGTTCCAATCCCACATCATTTTTCCTAGAGCACTGGTGGACCCTCCATCCACTCACCGCCCCCATCACACACGCACTTGCATATACACACATGCACACGCACACATACATCTCACTAAAAAGGTAGCTGTTGGCAACCATGTTTTGTGGTTTCTAACCCCAGACCCTGACAACAGGATTCAGTACCGGTGAGATGACCTCACCCGAGTATCTGGAATTCAGATGAGATGATTCTAACAATGTTGAATGTTTTCTCTTCCTTGGGGACATGATAATCCTCAAGAGAGTCTGGCACAGGGGAGGAGTGGAAGGGGAAGGGCAGGAAGAGAAGAAAAATTATATATATTGCACCTTATGAAATTGCCATGTTTAAAGATGAACCCTGATTGAATATTGGCAGCTTGGCGTCATTCACCCTCCATAGAGTACACATGCGTGAGTGAAGCATGCCTGCCTTTAGCTCCTGAGAAATAGTCTGTTTCATCTCTAATATATCCCTCTTACATCTTAAGCTGTTCTAAAGTGTTTTCCCTTCACTTGCCACCAAAAGGTCCTCAACAGAGATCAAAGTTACAGCCTCCAATGGCACAAAGTTTGCTGTCCAAAGGAGAAATGAAACGTGGTGTTTCATGTACATCCAGTACCTCTACTGTCAAGGCAACTTAGACCCGAGCGTTTACTCTTGGCCCCATGTAGACACTGTGGGGATGACTTATTTGGAAAAGGCCCAGGTGGCTTGCTGCATTCCAGTCTTCCTCCTCCTCCCTCCTCCTTTCCCTGGGTTGAGGGAGCATGGAGTCCCAATCTTTAATTTAAAAGCCTTTCCAGTGGAGCTCATCTACCTCCATGCAGCCCTGGGCCCACCGTTGCCTGATCACCTCCATCCTTACTTTAGTGTTTGAGATGAGACTTCCCTTCCAAAGCCATGGGCTCTAAGTAACCTGGCCTGTCTTCTCATCTCAACATACCTAGTCATCCTATCAACAATCTGAGGGTCACATTCAGTACCATCTTGCTAATCTGACTGTTGTCTTTTTTAGATACCCATATGTACATATTTTCACATTAAGAAAGGTCTTTGTGTGACTGATGGTGAGGAATTCAAGCTGGCCACAGCCTTAGTTCTGGGGCTGCAGAGGAAATATCCTCAATGGTGCTGATGTCTTGAACATCATGCCTCAGAGGTGAGTGTCTGCATGTTTATGACCTCAAAAGTCTATATGTATTTAATGAACAATGGCACGAGTTCATGTCATGTCAGTTTCAAGATGCCATCACCTACGTGATCTCTTTCCAGCACCCGTCCAGCTACGTTTATCGGCATTTGCAGTGTGACAGTCGTGCTAAGCGTCTCTCGTTAACTATCACAGGGGTGGCAAAGGACATGGGCATTTTTTCATAGGAAACATTTTGATGAGTGTTTTTGGGTGGTGGATAGAGGTTCATGCCCAGTGGAGGAAAGCTTGAAAGATTATTTGATTACAAAGAGGATGACACAGAGAGATGACGCTCATCGCTGTTAACTAGAGTGCTGGAACAGTTGCGTTGCCATGTAGGAAGAACAGAGGAAACTACAGTCGGCAAGACAGTGACGATGATTTTAGATGGAAGTAAAAGGATGAGACAGAGAGTGGCAAGGTGGGAAGATTGTAGCAGCTTGCCTGTGGCACGACCAAATCTAGGTTTCAGTTACATTTTCGAGATGAGGTTATATGAACCTATTATTCACTTTTTTCTCTTTCTTTTTTAGTTTTTAAATTATAAAGGTATGATAACACATTTACAGGAGACTTGAGAAATATAGAAGAAATTTACATATAGATCCAGTATATAGTACAATTTCTTAAGTAAATAAATTAAGATTTTTAGTTGGAGATTCAATATCAAACTCTCAAAAATTAACAGAATGAATATACAGAAAAAGTAGGATATAGTAGACCTGAGAAGTACCATGAACCAATCCAACATAATTAAGATTCATACAATTTTCACACAACAATAAGATGCAAATTCTATTCAAGTTCCCATAGATTATAAACTAAGAGACCCTAGAACACATCTAGACCCTGGAACATATTTTTGTACCAGGTACAAAAAGACTCATTTATTTTTTAAGGCACGCATGTAAAAGAAAAAGTCCAAAACTATACGAGATGATTCTGCTTTTGAGTTCGACTGATGGACATTTGGGTGCTTTTTATTATATTTGCAATTTCCCCAAAGCTTATTTTTATCGAAAGCATTTGGTGACATTAAGGAAGCATCTGTATTTGTTCAGTCCAGGTTCCCCACCCAACTCAGCGCTAACTGCATCCTTGGAGCAAAGAGAAAAATTAGGAGCAAACGAGATCAAAGTTTTTGTTTATTTGAAAGAAGAGTGTCTCCAAGTGCATTCAATCAGGGATCACCGTAAATATTTATTCTGGTGTTGGGAAAAGGAATTATGTGTTTACAGTAGGGAGCAGGCTTGGCGGGTTGGGGGAAGCGCTCTGCTTACCCCCCTTGCCACGCTCTGCTCCTCGGGAGGCGTCTCTCCTGGGGGGCAGTGCTAAGCCAGTGCGCCAAGTGACAAAAACCGCTCTGCGTGGGCTGACAGCACCCCACTTGCAGGCAAGCGTCCAAGGCTTAGTTAACTGGCCTGTGTGCTTTGTCACATAAACCCAAATGCATCAGCTTTGGCTCCTGCTCTGGCTCCGTCCGTGGTGCAGGCAAAGACACGCCGCTGACTGTAGGTTCTGATGCTCCTCTGTCCCAACTAATTAGAGGAGGGCAGGGCTGGCACCCCCAACCCCAACCCCCAGCCTCCCTGCTCCCCAGTGCATTTTACGGTGGGTGACTTGGCCTTGGGTCTGCTGGTGGACACTTTAGAGACCCAAGGCCCTCCTCTAACCTGTGCTGTGTTTCCCCACCCATGGTGGTCAAATGCCGCCCACACTCTCTCCCCGAATTCTCGGATGGGCAGGGTTTCTCCAGTCTGGTTCCTGGCTGACTGGTACCTGGAGGGTCAGCTCCCTGCCCTGTTTCCACCCGTCCTAGCCCTCAGGGGGGCAGAGGTGCTTCTGTTCACCCTTCTCCTGCCCAAGTGCACATTTCGGCCTGCAGGCTTAGGGCTGCACAGTCCCAATGCCTCCTCTATCAGAACGAGCCTCATCTGTGGTTTTGCTCTCACTTTGGGGCTCCCGAGGCTTGACTTAAATGTTGGCGGCTCTGCCATGTCCTTGTCGGACTTGGTCGTGGTCTCTTGCTCCGCTTTCTTGTGTGTTCTCAACCTCGTCCTCATCCATCCTCATCCTTCACCCCATTCCCTACCTCCTTAGGAAGCGATCATGACAAAATCTATTCATTGATCCCGTCATCACAGACTCCGTCAGGGCAACTCTGCAGACGGACTGTAGAGCACACAAGAGAACGAGCGAATGCTCCTCTTCTCATGCCTCTTCCTAGCGGCTTCCCTGGTGGCTCAGACGGTACAGCGTCTGCCTACAATGCAGGAGACCCGGTTCGATCCCTGGGTCGGAAGATCCTCCTCTGGAGAAGGAAATGGCAACCCACTCCAGTACTCTTGTCTGGAAAATCCCATGGATGGAGGAGCCTGTTGGGCTACAGTCCATGGGGTTGCAAAGAACCGGACATGACTGAACGACTTCACTTCACTTCTTCTATGCCAGGGGGACTCACAACTACAATATGATCAATGCTGATGACTCTTACAGGGGCTTGAGGTTATTTATTTGGGTTTCCCTGGTGGCTCAGTGGATAAAGAGTTGACCTGCAATGCAGGAGATGCAGGAGACTCAGGTTCGATCCCTGGGTTGGGAAGATCCCCTGCAGAAGGGCACAGCAACCCAATCCAATATTCTTGCCTGGAAAATCCCATGGACAGAGGAGCCTGGCAGGCTGCAGTCCACGGCGTTGCAAAGAGTTGGACAACACTGAATTGACTGAGCATGCACGCATGCAGGGTTATTTATTTATTCCTCTTGCTACATACTAACGTTAATAATTACATTTTTCTTCTTGCCCAAACTGGAAAGAATGCTTACTAAGAAGAAAGACAAATGTGTATCTTTTTTCTTCTTGGTTTCTAGATGATCTTAAAACTGGTTTTCTTAAAATACAGAAGGCAATTAATCTTGTAATGCATAGGGTAAGACCTTATATTTTATAGGGAATATTCATTTTTTGGGGGGGAGTCCATGCATAACAATTTTTGGTTAATGGTAAATGCTAGGAGGAAGACATCCTTTTTCCTGAATTAGAGCCACCAAAAGGAACACTTATGTTTTTTCCAAGGTTCCAGAGTTAATTGTGTGACTCTTATGGATATCTGTGGTATAATACTAGGCTTTCCGGTTCTGGACAGAATCCAACTTTCAGTTCTTTACCAAAACCACTGAAGATGGTGGCTGCAGCCATGAAATTAAAAGGTGCTTACTCCTTGGAAGGAAAGTTATGACCAACCTAGATAGCATATTAAAAAGCAGAGACATTACTTTGCTAACAAAGATGCATCTACTCAAGACTATGGTTTTTCCAGTGGTCATGTATGGATATGAGAGTTGGACTGTGAAGAAAGCTGAGCACCAAAGAATTGATGCTTTTGAACTGTGGTGTTGGAGAAGACTCTTGAGAGTCCCTTGGACTGCAAGGAGATCCAACCAGTCCATCCTAAAGGAGATCAGTCATGAATATTCATTGGAAGGACTGATGCTGAAGCTGAAACTCCAATACTTTGCCCACCTGATGTGAAGGACTGACTCATTTGAAAAGACCCTGATGCTGGGAAAGATTGAAGGTGGGAGAAGGGGATGACAGAGGATGAGATGGTTGGATGGCATCACTGACTCAATGGACATGAGTCTGAGTAAACTCCAGCATTTGGTGATGGACAAGGAGGGCTGGTATGCTGCAGTCCATGGGGTCATAAAGAGTCGGACACGACTGAGCAGCTGAACTGAACTGAAGCATTTGGGAAATTAAAGGATTCCTGACTCCAGGAATATTCTTGTTCTTCAATTGCTAAGTTGTGTCCGACTCTTTGTGACCCCTTGGACTGCAATACACCAGTCTTCCCTGTTCTCCACTATCTCCTAGAGTTTACCCGAACTCATGTCCATTGAGTCTGTGATGCCGTCCAACCATCTCATCCTCTGCCGCTCCCTTCTCCTCCTGCCTTCAATCTTCCCCAGCATCAGGGTCTTTTCCAGTGAGTTGGCTCTTTGGGTCAGGTGGCCAAAGTACTGGCACTTCAGCTTCAGCAAGAGTATAATGATTATTCAAGGTTGACTTCCTTTCTGAATGGCTGGCTAGATCTCCTTGCACCCACCTGGGAATCCCTCCAGGAATATCAGGAACAGGCACACGGTTTCCTCTTCTCTCTAGATGGCTGTGGCCTGTGTCTTCCCTTCCTGGACAAATCTGGACTCTTTGGTAGATTTGTGCAGGGTGAACATCTCAAATCCCAGTTGTGGGTTTAGACATGGTCCTTCTAAAAGACAAAGTATGAAAGGTATTTATTAAAATTATTTTTGGTTTTGTTTTGTGAAATAAGCCTTTTTAAAATTGCAATACTTCATGTGAATTATGTATGGGCAGTAGCCTTGCAAAAAGCACTATACTTATAGCACATGGTTTATTATCATTAAGAAACCCCAAGACATGGCCTTATTAATATAACATCAAGTTAAAGGTGAAGGTTTGATGTGTTTTTGGATTAACAACCACAGGACCTGGGCTTCCAAACATCGATGGAAGCTTGGATGCCTCATTAAGCAAACTCCATTGAGCACTTGCTTTCTATTTTCTAGCAAAGCAACTTTCTGTTGAACTGATACAGTTTTGCTTTTCTCCATCCCCCTTAGCAACCTGTTCTACTGATAACAGTATGGCTGACTTTTCAATGGTAATATCTTCCATTTTTGTGTGGTTTAATTGCAATTCATGCTTGTGAATTTTTGCTTCTGTCTTCTGAATGAGAGCTCCAGACTAAATGTGGATTCAGATGAGGTTCTCATTCTTCTATAGACAAAAGATTCTTTAGAGAGTCTGGCTGTGAGGGAGAGGTGAAAATGTGATCTGTTCGGTGATGCTTTTATTGTTAGTGTTCATGTATACTCCCAGCCGATGTTATTAGTGTCATGAACATTATTCATTAATGGGAACCACCACTGAAGTCAGTGCTCAGCTGTACATGTTGTTGGCTGTGTTAATTCAACAGGGTTAGATACATTTTTCCCCCAAAGGAACTTAATTCCCATCATCACACGTCTTTCTCTTATAGGGAAAGTTTGCAGACCTCTGCAAATTCCATAACCAAACTCTCCCTGTGCTCTCTGATGAGTAGTAATTACATTTTTGTGGGATGGCAACAGATAACTTGTGAGAACTCAGGTTAATAATAATTATTATTTTTTCTGCTGTGTTCTAGAATAACACCAGAGTTATAATAACAACCACCTTTTTATGTGAGCGGTCTTTTGAGATGCAAAATTGGCAACACTAAAATAAACTAACTTCTTTTTAGCAGTAATTGTGGAGATAATCGTACAGTAAAGAGGCACCATAAAAGCCCTGGCAGGTCATCTCTACAGACCTGCCTGGTGCTGTCTTGTTCTTGGTTTCCATTTCGGTATTGATGATGCTAATAACATGGCTTCATTTGTTCCCTTCTATTTGATAATCTCCAAGACTCGAGTGCCTAAAACCAGGCCTACTGGGTTGTCACGAAGCTTCAGTAATGACAGTTTATTCCACTATTGTAATTTGTTTTCAGGAAACATATTTTTAATTATTTGCATGAATAATGTCATTATGTATTCACGACAATACAATTCTGATAATTAATTTACATGATGGAAATTTCTTAATGATTTTGATGTCAGTGTTAATAGCAATATCTGATAGTGGATCTGGGGATGTTGACATAAATTTAACTTTTAATATATAATTGCCAGCACTCTTGGCAGGATGAAATTACTTTGTAAGAAAAGAAAAAAAGACCCATGGGGGAAGAATTTCAATGAAGAAGAAAGTGAACCTTCTCTGGGGTTTATGGGTCAGAACAAAATATATGCACTTAGATGTGACAAATGACTTACTTGGACACAGACTGGTGGAAAGCAACCTGTCGCAAGCTTGTAGCTTCTATAAAAGGAGCTTGCTGTGAAAATACTATGAATTGGTAGAAGAAGGGGCTTTTGCAGCTGCTTTGTTGATTTGATTCCATAATTTTTTCTGTAAGCAGCTTTGAAATGTTATTGAAGCCTTTCGTGTTCTACTTTTGTATTTTGTCTTTGATCGTTGCTTTGAAGTTTACTTAACATTTAATAGGGAAAATGATAGTCTCTTGTTATTCTAAGTTACAGAACATAACCCACTGTGCAGATCCATGAAAGGTCAGTCTCATTCTTTTCAGTTGGTCAGTTAAGTGGTAGAGGTGTCAAATCCATCATAAGAAAATAGGCCCTATTAATTCTATTATCTCCTCTTCAGGAAAAGACCCTCCTCAATTTACACGGCGGGAGGGAATTTCACAGTCTCAGAGTCTTCATCTTATGGTTGAGAATTGTGATCAGCAAGTGGACCCTTCATACATATTTTTATATATAGGAATATATATATATGTAATATATATAACATATATATGGACAGTGACTGCAGTCACGAAATTAAAACATGCTTGCTCCTATGACAAGCCTAGACAGCATATTTAAAAGCAGACATCACTTTGCCAACAAAGGTCCATAGTCAAAGCTATGATTTTTCCTGTTGTCATGTACAGATGTGAGAGTTGGACCATAAAGAAGGCTGAGCTCTGAAGAACTGAGAGAAGACTCTTGAGAGGCCCTTGGACAGCAAAGAGATCAAACCAGTCCATCCTAAAGGAAATCAACCCTGAATATTCATTGGAAGGACTGATGCTGAACCTGAAGCTCCAATACTTTGGCCACCTGATGTGAAGAGCCAGCTCGTTGGAAGAGACCCTGATTCTGGGAAAGATTGAGGACAGGAGGAGGAGGAGGTGACAGAGGATGCGATAATTGGATGGCATCATTGACTCAATGAACATGAGTTTGAGCAAACTCCGGGAGATAGTGAAGGACAGGGAAGCCTGTTGTCTGCAGTCTAGGGGGTGGCAAAGAGTCAGACATGACTGAGCAACTGAACAAGAGCAATAATATATAAGGGAACATAGTATGCATATATTATATATATACACACATACATGCACTCATAGATGTGTATGCGTGTGTGTGTTTCCAGTTTACAAATACTGGAATTTCATAGCTCTGCTACTTTTAGGTGAAACCCCCCTAAAATTTGCAATGACTGGGTCCTTGGTCTTTGTCTGATGGTGCCATTGTTCTGGGCTGCCCCTGTTCCTGAAAAGGAAGGCACCATCTTCCCTCACGTGGCCTTTGTGCCCTCTAATGCTGTGAGATTCTCAGCATTACATCACAGGTGACATCCTGCTCTCTTCTGTTCATCTGAAGTGACTACCCAGGGTTCTGAAGTTCTTAGCAGAAATTAGTCTTCAAGATCCCTTGACTCTTGAATAAGGTGAGAGTGGGAAAGTAAGGAAAAAATTCCAGGTTTAATTTGCATTTGGCCTTTGAAGTGTTGTATATGGTTTCCATCTGTTGTACACGGAAGAAACCATCATGCCATGTGTATTCGATAATTGGGTTATTTCAGATCATCTGGAAAGTGGAAAGGGAGAGGGAAATAGTCTACCAACAGATAACAGATACTTTTTTCTTCCCTTACATTTCCCATGTCCTTGCCATCAATGTCACCCATTAATTAGCTCTGAGCTTAACTGGTTTCAGTTATTTGTGTCTGGACAGTGGTTTTCCTGGGACACTGGTTAATACGTAGTCAACGTGAAATGCAGGTTCAGTCATCCTACAGCCAAATGCTACAAACAACTGCTCACCTGGACCCCTCTGCCTCCTCCTTTGGCTGCTCATCAGAAGCAGAAAGCATTCACTCTCACCATCTTTGCCTCTTTATCCTTCTCCCATTTTCATTTCTAGGAAATAAACAGAAAAGAGGAGGATGGTGAAAAGGTTGAAAAATACTCAAGAAGGACAAACCAATAGAGTTCAGGCTGCACTACTGAGCTGGCTCTGCAAATTTGATTTTAATAAATATTTTGAGAGTGTACATTTTGATTATTGCACTAAAAAAATCCTTTGCAGCTATTTAGAATCGAAACATGATTTTGAACGCATGCATGCTAAGCCGCTTCAGTAGTGTCCGACTCTTTGTGATTCCATGGACTGTAGCCCACCAGGCTCCTCTGGAATTCTCCAGGCAAGAATACTGGAGTGGGTTTCCATGCCCTCCTCCAGGGGATCTTCCCAACCCAGGGATTGAACCCGAGTCTCCGCATAGGCAGGCAGGTTCTTTACCACTAGCGCCACTGGGAAACCCATGATTTTAAATGTTCCTGTACAAAAGCTATGCATCTTATGTGATTTGTCAGAGTTTACTAATAAGTGTGAAATCATTTCCTATGAGCATTGTTGTAATAGAATTGATCTTGATGATTGTAAAATATAGTCCTCTGGTTGTTATACACTAAATAATTCAGGGAAAAATGTTTAATTGACACTTAACTTTTCAACATAGTCATGCTACATTTTAACTCTTTCACTTTGCTGATCTAATTGCTTTGAAAAATGCATTATGCTTTTGGTATAGTGTATAGCTCTTATATAAAAAACTTGGAAATATGTTTTGGCTAAATTTTGGATCATGTATTCCAAAAAACAGTGGACATTTTTGCTTTGGAGTTTCACATACATGCCACTTACAATTGCTTACATATGATATAATCCCTTGCATTTAAATAGCTCATTATGTAAATACATATTTAGGAAATTCTTAGATATTTGTTTTCATGGAAACTTCATTCAGTCACTGAACGAAAATGATGCCTTGAAAATGATGCCTTAGTGCTGACTGCTGCATTAAATTTCTAGTAAAAAAAATTAAAGTCTAAATCAATCACATTTAACTTTTGAAATTAAGAAATAATAATAATGCTCATACTTTGAATTAATGTAGTTGTTGTTGTTCAGTTGCTCAGTTGTGTCTGACTCTTTGCCACCCGGTGGACCACGCCAGGCTTCCCTGTCCTTCACCATCTCCTGGAGTTAGCTCAAACTCATGTCCATCGAGTTGGTGATGCCATCCAACCATCTCGTCCTCTGTTGCCCCCTTCTCCTCCTGCCCCGAGTCTTTCTCAGCATTGGGGTCTTTTCTAATGAGTTGGCTGTTCACATCAGGTGGCCAGAGTATTGGATCAGCAGATCCTACTGGATCAGGAGAACTATGGTGCTGGGTCTCCAGGTGATCATGCTTGGCTTTGCTCATCTTTCATCAGGTGGTAGATACCTCGGCAGAAGAAGAGTTAATTATGCTTGTGGGCTGTCCCATGTCTGTGCTTCAGATGACTTTAGTTCTGAGTCTGTGTGCAGCCTGGCCTACTTGAAAGCCCAGAACCCACCAACAACCCTGGTAAGCTGAGGCCACTAGCTTGCTTTGCAGATCACTGCTAATCCTGTATTGAGGCAAGTGAGGTGTCAATCACACATTCTTGAGAACTGCCCACTTTTGTGTTGGATTTGCTTTTGTTACCAGACCTGCTGCAGGTGGCACCAGATTTGGGAAGTCCAGCTGCTGACTCAGAATCAGAGGGGGACTGGACAAGGAGCGGCTCAAGTGGGTGTTAGCAATGGATGGGGGATGGACAGCTTCCGTGCCCAGGGCTCGACTTGGGTCCAGGAAGCTGGAGCTCTTGTTCTGTAAGCATCACAGCTCAGCCTCTGAGAGCCTTGATTCTCTTATCACCAGAACAAGGGGAGGAGGAAAAACTCTCCTGAGTTATTTGGCATTCTGACATTCTCGGATGGGGGATGGACAGCTTCCGTGCCCAGGGCTCGACTTGGGTCCAGGAAGCTGGAGCTCTTGTTCTGTAAGCATCACAGCTCAGCCTCTGAGAGCCTTGATTCTCTTATCATCAGAACAAGGGGAGGAGGAAAAACTCTCCTGAGTTATTTGGCATTCTGACATTCTCTGATTTTAAGTCTTCTGGATAAACTGTGATTGTCCAAAGTAAATAATAACCACAGGGAGGGGTGAAAATGGAAATAGCCCATTCTGAGACCACTCTAGAGGAAAGGACTAACCTGCTTCTCCCCAATCTCACACATCTTCAGTCAACTCAAGGACTAAGTCTTCTCCAAATGCAAAGGTTACGCTGGAGAATAATGGAATTGCTTTAATTGCTCAAAAATAAGAAAGCTTCCCCAGATTACTGCTTCTTGTCTTTCTTTCCTCTGGGTCCCTCTGGGTCTCTCTGGCCTTACCATCAAACTTAGGAACGTGGTCCTCACCCCTCGCCTCCCGCTTACCCTCACCTCCTGGGCCTCTGGCTTTCACTTGCATCTTCCTGGGTCTCCCCCACACCTTCAGGACTTCCCATTGGCCACATTAGGTCTTGTCTCCGCACCTCCCCACGTTCCTCTGTCACACTTGACAGGTGCAACCACTTTGTTCTTAGATTTCTCTGGATCCTTAAGGTCTTGACCTCAGACAGTCACCCTCTTCTCTGCCTGCATCGTACCCTGTGCATCTCTGATCGGCAGGGACTTGTCGTCCTGAGTTTCTTGCTTCCTTATCCATTCTTTAATCTCTTTGTGATCTCAGCCAGTTCCTAGACCTCTGACTCTCCCAGCTCTCCAGCTAGCTTTGCTCTTTCTACTTTAAACTATGCAAACTCCAAATCTATACTGTAAGCTTCCTAAGAGGTATGAGATGTGCTACTATCATATCAAGCACTAAGGTGACAATGGAAATGAAACTTTGAGAAAAAGTTTGATGGACCTTCCAGCAAAAGAGTACTTACAACTTGAAAAGTAGCTCCACGTGCCCCATGGGGAGAAGGACTTGTCAGANAACTCCAAATCTATACTGTAAGCTTCCTAAGAGGTATGAGATGTGCTACTATCATATCAAGCACTAAGGTGACAATGGAAATGAAACTTTGAGAAAAAGTTTGATGGACCTTCCAGCAAAAGAGTACTTACAACTTGAAAAGTAGCTCCACGTGCCCCATGGGGAGAAGGACTTGTCAGAGACAGCCTGCTGTGTGCCCTGAGAGGTGGGCACAGACCTTGGAGCCTTGCTTTGGGCCCCTCTTCTCTTTTTTCCAGGAATGATATCTCCCTTGATCAGATTCAGTCCTTGAGCTCAGCCTCTGTACAGGGGACTCACACAGTTGCTGCTCAACACGTCGTTTAGGTGAGGCTCAGTTCTCTAGAAGTAGCTGGACATCTGGGCTCTGTTCTCCTGGCATTTCGCATTCAACATATCACAAATGAAACTCATTTTATTCCCCCCAAATTTTATTTCTTCTCTATACTTAGGTGAGTGACCTCCTAATAATTATAACTTCCCAGGTTTAAAGCCTGAAATTCATCTCTTTTTACTCTGTCGTGTAATCTGTCCTGTATGTGACATTATGGCTGGTTTTTTTCAGGTTTGCTCTCTGTAAGACTCCTCTTTACCATTTTCTGTGTCACCCTCTGGGTTGATGCCCTTGGGTGGATTAGATGATCACACAGACCGTTCTCTCTCTCTTGCTCATTTCCACGGGAGAAGTAGACATCGCTGCTCTCCTCACCCTGGGCTTACCACGTGGCTTAATTAGACGAAGGATATTGCCAGGTCTGACTCCACTCTGTGCTTACACAGTTGTGCGTGTGTGTCTGTCAGTGTGCACCCGGAAGAAAGCACGGGTTAGTCCCCTGGTCCTAGGAGAGTGATGGAAGCCAGGGGGAAGCCCAGATCATGGACCCCCAGCCAGCCTACAGATATGCGACCTAAATAAAGGCTTCTTGCTGCTGCTAATTGTCCGGGTGTTTTTTATGCAACATCATTGCAGCCATAGCTAGCCGATCATACCTCTGTTTCTAGTCTAATGGCCCTGCTTGTAATTCTGCTCTCTCTCTGTCTCAGCGCCACCCTCTCCTGCACACTTTGTGGACTGCTATTCTCAAAGCACAATTGTAGTCGTAACTTCCCAGGAGCAGTTCAGCTGCTGTCAGCGGCTCCCTATGACTTCTTGTGTGGTCCACCTCCACAGATGGTCAGCGAGACCCCTGCTCAATATGGCTTATCCTCCACTTGAGGGGCCAGCTAACTCTCTTTTTCTGTGCTTAGATTACAGTCTAACTAAAGTGCTGGCACACCCCAAATGCACTCAGAGTTTCTGCTTGCCATGACTTTGCTCATACTATTTCATCCGCTTGGTTCATCTGCCTCATGTTTTTTTTTGCCAAATTCAAAACCCTAAGTACCTTTCAAGATACATCCTTGATGCCATCTCTCCATACATCCTTTGCCATTCTTTCAGCATCATGTAGTATTATGATATTTCCCTCCTTTTAACACCATCCAATTTTTTTGTAAATTCATGACACTTTTTTTTTTCTTCCTGTTTTCCCATCAGTCTCACTCTATTCTCCCCAAACACTCTTGAATACTTGAATTTATGTTTATTTTCTCTCTGCGTTTTCTGTAGTTTAAAAGTCAGTACATTACAAAGTAAGGTCACAACTTTTATCTGAATTGAGTTGAAAAATATATATATTTTCCCTAGTGACCCCAAACATCACTTTCAGTCACAGAATAGAATTATGAATTGTTTTGTTTGTGGGGAAGGTACCATAGGTTGTATTATGGAGAAGAAAATAGCAATCTACTCCAGTATTATTGCCTGGAGAATTCATGAACAGAGGAACCTGGTTTGCTGCAGTCCATGGGGTTGCAAAGAGCTGGACCCAGCTAAGTGACTAACACCATATGCCTTTAAGTGAGTAATTCTGGGCCAGGAGCACTTCCCTTCAGGAGGAAGCTTAGCACAGTCACAGGTCTGCATCTCAGGAATGCTAGGAGTTGGGCAGAGAGAAAGTGGGGACTTGGTGGTGTAGAATGATAAGCTTTTGTCTACTCTGCCATGACCCTCCAGACTACCGCTCACTCCAGGGATGGGAGCAGCAGCTTCTGCGAAATTAGAAATTATCTCCTGATCAAAGTAGATTCCTTGCAAAACTGTGTCCATTCATTTGATTAATCTATTTTTTACTTATTACCACTTTTCTACTTTTGGTCTAGGAGTCAAAATGTATCATAATTTTAATCGAAGTATTTTGAGATCCCAGGAATCCAATGAAAACATGAAACTCATGATGCATTTTAGCACTGGACTGTATCATGCCTTACCATGCCCCTTAGCACTTCTAAAGGAGAAAGTCTCACCCAGAATTAGGGGTCATGGGGATAAAAATAGGTGTCTGACTAAAGGTAGTGGTAAGGATATTGCCAGGTCTGACTCCACTCTGTGCTTACACAGTTGTGCGTGTGTGTCTGTCAGTGTGCACCCGGAAGAAAGCACGGGTTAGTCCCCTGGTCCTAGGAGAGTGATGGAAGCCAGGGGGAAGCCCAGATCATGGACCCCCAGCCAACCTACAGATATGCGACCTAAATAAAGGCTTCTTGCTGCTGTTAATTGTCAGGGTGTTTTTTTATGCAACATTATTGCAGCCATAGCTAGCCGATCATACCTCTGTTTCTAGTCTAATGGCCCTGCTTGTAATTCTGCTCTCTCTCTGTCTCAGCGCCACCCTCTCCTGCACACTTTGTGGACTGCTGTTCTCAAAGCACAATTGTAGTCGTAACTTCCAGGAGCAGTTCAGCTGCTGTCAGCGGCTCCCTATGACTTCTTGTGTGGTCCACCTCCACAGATGGTCAGCGAGACCCCTGCTCAATATGGCTTATCCTCCACTTGAGGGGCCAGCTAACTCTCTTTTTCTGTGCTTAGATTACAGTCTAACTAAAGTGCTGGCACACCCCAAATGCACTCAGAGTTTCTGCTTGCCATGACTTTGCTCATACTATTTCATCCGCTTGGTTCATCTGCCTCATGTTTTTTTTTGCCAAATTCAAAACCCTAAGTACCTTTCAAGATACATCCTTGATGCCATCTCTCCATACATCCTTTGCCATTCTTTCAGCATCATGTAGTATTATGATATTTCCCTCCTTTTAACACCATCCAATTTTTTGTAAATTCATGACACTTTTTTTTTCTTCCTGTTTTCCCATCAGTCTCACTCTATTCTCCCCAAACACTCTTGAATACTTGAATTTATGTTTATTTTCTCTCTGCGTTTTCTGTAGTTTAAAAGTCAGTACATTACAAAGTAAGGTCACAACTTTTATCTGAATTGAGTTGAAAAATATATATATTTTCCCTAGTGACCCCAAACATCACTTTCAGTCACAGAATAGAATTATGAATTGTTTTGTTTGTGGGGAAGGTACTATAGGTTGTATTATAGAGAAGAAAATGGCAATCCACTCCAGTATTATTGCCTGGAGAATTCATGAACAGAGGAACCTGGTTTGCTGCAGTCCATGGGGTTGCGAAGAGCTGGACCCAGCTAAGTGACTAACACCATATGCCTTTAAGTGAGTAATTCTGGGCCAGGAGCACTTCCCTTCAGGAGGAAGCTTAGCACACTCACAGGTCTGCATCTCAGGAATGTTAGGAGTTGGGCAGAGAGAAAGTGGGGACTTGGTGGTGTAGAATGATAAGCTTTTGTCTACTCTGCCATGACCCTCCAGACCACCGCTCACTCCAGGGATGGGAGCAGCAGCTTCTGCGAAATTAGAAATTATCTCCTGATCAAAGTAGATTCCTTGCAAAACTGTGTCCATTCATTTGATTAATCTATTTTTTACTTATTAGCACTTTTCTACTTTTGGTCTAGGAGTCAAAGTGTATCATAATTTTAATCGAAGTATTTTGAGATCCCAGGAATCCAATGAAAACATGAAACTCATGATGCATTTTAGCACTGGACTGTATCATGCCTTACCACGCCCCTTAGCACTTCTAAAGGAGAAAGTCTCACCCAGAATTAGGGGTCATGGGGATAAAAATAGGTGTCTGACTAAAGGTAGTGGTTAGAATAGCTGAGAATCAACAACTTGTCCTTAGAAAATCTAAACCGCTCCTCCTGTCTCCCATGAACTGGGAAATATCTATGGTAAGATTTGTTGAAGATATTTAGGCTGTTAATGACATCTGGAACACTTTTCTAGATTAGTCGGTCAGTATATTTTGTTCATACCAAAGACCAGCAGAACATATGATGGGAGCATATTACTTCCTGACCCAGGGATCGAGCCAGGGTCTCGCATTGCAGGCAGTTTCTTTACCAACTGAGCCACCAGGGAAGCCCTTACTTAGCTGCAGGAAGACTTAAAACTTTGACCATATTTTAGGAAATTCCCTTAAACTCAGAAAATTGGAGTAAATCAAGGGGAATTGAGGTCAGGTTGGCACCAGAGAAGCTGAAATTCTTGACTCAAGTGCCCATGGCCACTGGTCTCTGCCCTTATTCACCACAGCTGACCAAGTACTGTCTTGATTCAGGATCCAGTTTCATTCTTCACCAGAGGTTCATTTCATGCAATGCCTGAGTCAGAGGCAGACATTCTGAAATCCAAAGAGGGCTAACCAAATCACTGTGGCTTATTCTTACATGCTCTAGAAAAAGTCAGGTTTATAAATGACCAGTTTTATAACTGTTCACTGATTATTCTGCCCACTATGTCAGATTTGGTTATTGTGCAAAAAATAAAAATGCCTGTTTCTATTTTTTAGACTCACCAACCATGCTCAATAGCAGAAAGCTGTCAAGTGGTTGGATATGTGTGTTTCTATATAGAAATGCTTGGCTCATTAAGTTGTGTCTTTCTGTAATACATTGTGACTTTAAGCAATCTTCCCTAATGTATATATAGTGTTAGTCATTTAGTCATGTCCGACTCTTTGTGACCCTATGGACTATAGCCCACCAGGCTCCTCTGGCCATGAGATTCTCCAGGCAAGAACGCTTGGGAGCAGTCATAAAAGAGGGCTAACCAAATCACTGTGGCTTATTCTTACATGCTCTAGAAAAAGCCAGGTTTATAAATGACCAGTTTTATAACTGTTCACTGATTATTCTGCCCACAATGTCAGATTTGGTTATTGTGCAAAAAATAAAAATGCCTGTTTCTATTTTTTTAGACTCACCAGCCATGCTCAATAGCAGAAAGCTGTCAAGTGGTTGGATATGTGTGTTTCTATATAGAAATGCTTGGCTCATTAAGTTGTGTCTTTCTGTAATACACTGTGACTTTAAGCAATCTTCCCTAATGTATATATAGTGTTAGTCATTTAGTCATGTCCGACTCTTTGCGACCCTAGACTATAGCCCACCAGGCTCCTCTGGCCATGAGATTCTCCAGGCAAGAACGCTTGGGAGCAGTCACTCCTTTCTCCAGGGGATTTTCCTGACCCAGGGATCAAGCCTGGACTTCTTGCACTCCAGGCAGATTATTTACCATCTGAGCTACCAGGGAGGCCCCAATATATATATACACATACACACACACACACACATATATATATATATACATATAATGTACACATATATGCACACTTACACACACTTGGGAGTACATCAATACATCACTTTATATTTTTATCACGGTTATTTGTAAATAGGAAATGAAGTTAGAATCCTTGAAATTATAATGGCAAGCACACAAAGACACAGTTGCTGGCACAGAATTCAATTAACAGATAGCAATCATCCTTGGGTGACTGTGTGAGGTAGAAATATACAGGCATGCTAATAAGTAGCATCTTAAAGCCACCACATTTATCAGCTAGCAGCCAGACATGGGCGCAAGTGTGGGCAGACAGCACTGCTCTAGGATATTTAATAAAACCCAGCTCTCTCCATTTAAGGATTTGTGTTTAATCATTCAGCAACATCCCGGCTGGGACGCTTTTCAAATGGAACTGCTTTGGTCTGAAAATGCAAGGAGTTGAGAGGGATGGGGAGGCGGGAATAGCAGTTTAAAAATCATCAATTGGTGTTTATATTTTTCATGTTTTTCCTTGTCATTTTCTGACCTTTGAGCTACTTCATGTGCATCTGCTGGGTGCATCATTGCTTTATCTAAGGAAACCTACAGAAGGCATTCATTAATACAGAACAACCAGCTGAATGACTCTGTGAAAAACATTTTCCCTAGAAGCCGCTTAGTATCGCTTATAGCTATATTGTTCTTGAATTTCAGTTAGAGATGAGCACATTGGCTGCTCAGAAACTGGAGGCTGTTATATTTTATTTTTTCATATATGTGGATATCTTTCTATAGTAGGTCAAAGGAATTCTTTAAGTGTCTTTCAAGATGTTTTGTTGTGAGTACAAGCAAAGAGCAAAGAAAGGTTACCATACTATATGATGGGGAATGGTCTCGCTTTCCAGGAGAGTGTGGATTTATCAAAAGAATGTGACCCCCTAGTGTTCGACAGAAAGGAAAACTGCCTTATATTGAAGGAAATCAGAAGCCATGTTTACAACTGCCAAAATTACAATCCTCATCACACAGAAATGGTTCAAGAACAGCAAATCTGTTGGCATCTGGGTCATGCATTTTGCCTGGAGTTATTATGTCATATTTGCTGCAGGCTAGTGCCTGGGGGAACCTGAGTGCTTAGCAGATGGCTTTGCTGGGAGAACATCTTCTATATTTGGTTCCTTGAATCAATCAAACCTTCTGGAAAGCTCTCCGTTCTTCAAAGCAGAGCGGTAAGAGAGGAGAGGGAAGATGAAGGTAAAAGGACTAGCTCTGCTGTAGGAATAGCTAAAGCAAGCGGACGCGTATTCTACTTTAACTGTATTTTTCAACCACTAGGATCTTTTTGACTATTTCTCCTTTAAGGCTCAAGATTTTATTTTTTCAAAGTAAAAACAGTGAAAACAAAAAGCAAGCAGAAGTTGTGGTGGAGTCCAGACACTTAATACTTTTTAAGCTTTTGGAATTTTGAGCATGCGGACTTGATAGAGATAGGAAAATGGCACTGTTAGTTTCAGTTCAGTTCAGTTTAGTCACTCAGTCGTGTCCGACTCTTTGTGACCCCATGAATCCCAGCACGCCAGGCCTCCCTGTCCATCACCAACTCCCAGAGTTCATTCAGACTCACGTCCATCGAGTCGGTGATGCCATCCAGGCATCTCATCCTCTGTCATCCCCTTCTCCTCCTGGCCCCAATCCCTCCCAGAATCAGAGCCTTTTCCAATGAGTCAACTCTTCTCATGAAGTGGCCAAAGTACTGGAGTTTCAGCTTCAGCATCATTCCTTCCAAAGAAACCTCAGGGTTGATCTCCTTCAGAATGGACTGGCTGGATCTCCTTGCAGTCCAAGGGATTCTCAAGAGTCTTCTTCAACACCACAGTTCAAAAGCATCAATTCTTCGGTGCTCAGCCTTCTTCACAGTCCAACTCTCACATCCATACCTTTGGATGATCATTGGAAAAACCATAGCCTTGACTAGACGGACCTTAGTCGGCAAAGTAATGTCTCTGCTTTTGAAAATGCTATCTAGGTTGGTGATAACTTTTCTACCAAGGAGTAAGCGTCTTTTGATTTCATGGCTGCAGTCACCATCTGCAGTGATTAGGACTGAACAATTGTTTGAGATTTCAGTGTTAAGTTGATCAAGAGCCAAATTCTGGGAGTCAAAACTGTGCTGCTTGTCCTGTGATGTTTGGTGGCCATCCTTTACCGTATGGCCTGAAATGTTGTCCTGGGATATTTCTCTGTCTAGAAAGTCATCTCAGAAACATGGTCATCAAGGAAATGGGTCAAATCCATAGGGAGACCAGCCATGCAGGGCTGACAGCTTATCCCGTCTTCTGTCGAGTAAGTGTGGTTATATGAACCCAGATTCACTTCACTGGTGTTTAGAAGATCCACTACATCCAAATTTGGAGAAAGTGGATATGTTTAATTCTGCATCTTTACAGAGTTTCTACAGAATCCCTTAGATTTCCCATCTGTAATTTCACAGAGTAGAAACACTGCCAGTAGTGTGTGAGTTTGGCTGTTGTTTGTTGTTCAGCAGCTACGTTGCACCGTACTCTTTGTGACCCCATGGACTGTGGCACACCAGGCTTCCCTGACCTTAGCCATCTCCTGGAGTGTGCTCAGATTCATGTCCACTGAGTCAGTAATGCTATCTAACAGTCTCATCCCCTGCTGTCCTCTTTTCCTCCTGTCTGCAATGTTTCCAGCATCAGGGTCTTTTCCAATGAGTTTTTGCATTAGGTGGCCAAAGTATTGCAGCTTCAGCCTCAGCATCATTCCTTCCAATGAATATTCACTGTAAATACTGTAACCATTGAACTGGTGAATTTGAGTGTTTGTATGTGAGGTGAGTATTGAGAAATTTTATAGAAGATGGATGAGTCCCCACAGATTCTTTTCCATTTAGTCAATGTTTGTAAATTTTAATTATGTCAATAATTACCTATTTCCTACAAGTCTTGTTGCAATGGAGCATTTACAAAATTCCTCTGATCCTTGAAAAAAATAACAACTGATGTGGTCTTCTAAGTGCATGCAAATGATGTATTAGGTTATAGAAAGTTCATAATATAGAAAAAACAAGTGAATTCTTATTCTTATGAAAGAATTAGGCTCAGCTTAAGGAAAACAGTATCTTCAAATTTAATGTTGCAGGTGAGGTGAAGTTGCTCAGTTGTGTCCGACTCTTTGTGACCCCATGGACTGTAGCCTACAAGGCTCCTCTGTCCATGGAATTTTCCAGGCAAGAGTACTGGAGTGGGGGGCCACTGCCTTCTCCACTTAAAAGGTCTAGGTGAAGGAAAAAGCACTGCACAGCCAACCCACTGAGAGAGCTTCTAAATGGGATTTTGTGCAACAAGACTTTCAACTTGGCTTCATCTGTGGCACTCTATTGCTTGAACTCCAGAATCAGGATAGGGAGGAAGGAAAGAAGCTCTGAAGTCAAGTGTAGCATTGGGAGCCTTAGGAAGTGATTGGGGTGACATGGGCATCAGTGGGAAAGTAGTATCACCAGCGTTGGAATTTCTCGAGGAAATGGGTATAATTGTAGAAAGACAAGTGAAAAATTGTTGGTGTCTTCCTGGTGCAAGACAATGGGAGCCTGCAGTAATGACAATGGGCTGTGGGAAGGGAATGCAGAGTTCAAGGCGAGAAAAAGGAAAGCCAACTTTAAAGGGCTTGGTAATTGCCATAGGGGGTGAGGGAGCAGAGGAGTCCAGATAAAGCACGCTTAGAGAATAGAGGAGAGTGAAGTCAAGTAAGCTAACTGAGGATGTGGTGATGGCAAGGTCAGTGCTGAAGTCCAAAGACAGTCATTTCAGTAAAGCGCTGAGGAGGAAGCAAGCAGGCGGTAAGAAAGTGGGGCAGGAGTGTTCAAACACTTTTCAAAGAAGTTTGGCCTTGAAAGAAAAAAGAAAAGCGAGTAGCAGGATCCAAATAAGTTTGTTTCTTTCCCCCGATGTAATTAAGCTTATTCGCAGGCAGTGGGAAAAGGGACACCGATAGAGAAAAGAGGAAAGATGCAAGAGCGTCTGTGACTACCAGAGCGAGGTCCCGGAGATAACAGTTGGGTTGAGAGTTGGGCCATGGCCAGGAGGACAAGCCCCGCTCCTCTCAGTCAGCCTCTGCTCCACTGATAACGCGAGAGGCTCATTATGTAGTCTGTCCTGAGTCCCCGCTTCCTGCTCTATACATCAGGGGTAAAAATGCCTAAGCAGCAAAACCTAATTAAAATTAATTGCAAAAGGGTATGAAATGTGCTTAGCGGAGTCTGAATAGCTGGTACATGAAAAGTGATGGGAAGAAGGACAAAGCTATAAAGGAGAGTGGTTAAAATGCAATGTGTCCTCGACATGGACTGATTCTTGTGGAATCAGAGACAGAGCATATATTATCTGGCATCAGTCTCACCTTCCTTTTCTACTTACCTTTATCCCAGCATCTTAACGTCCTGGATTCTGGACCTCCTTCTAAAGGGCTTAGGCAGTCAGGACCTAGCTCTTGAGTGTGACCAGAGCTGAGGGCAGGGGTCAAGATGTACCTAGGTGTGTGGTATCCACAAACAAAAGAGCTTGGTACCAAAAGTGTGCTCTGAGCAAAGTTTCAAATGCAAATGGAGAGAAGAGGGAGACAAAGGGGTGCAATCAACACCTCTCCAGGGAGATCGGGATGGGTGGGTAAGTAGAGCCAATCTTCCCTAGGGTGCCTGAGGCTTGGCCTACAGGTCAGGAGGAAGCTGATCCAGGTGCTGAACCAGTCTGAACGGAGATGTTAGTGTGGGTGTCAGCCTCCTTCTGACTATCAAATAGTTTACAATTAATCAAGTGGCCAAAGATGTTGCAAGAAGCCAAGTTCAAAACAAACCAAAATCTTGATGATGAATGACTAAAAGGGCACCAGCTCAATGATGCAAGTTGTATGCAAACTCAGCCATTACTTAGAGTCATTGTTTAATCACTCAGTTGTGTCTATAACTGTTATGCAACCCTATGGACTGTAGCCTGCCAGGCTCTTCTATCCATGAGATTTCCCAGACAAGAATACTGGGGTGGGTTGCCATGTCTTTCTGCAGGAGATCTTCCTGACCCAGGGATCGAATCCACATCTCCTGCATTGAAGGCGGATTATTTACCACTGAGCTGCCTGGGGTTGGAAGGTAGCAACCTGAGAGACCAGTGCGTGTGCTCCTAGCTTTGGGCTTGCCCGGTGATTTCTTTCACTGGGCACTCCTAGTCACCCTTTCCTATCCTGCTCAGGTGCTATTTCTTAGTCCTGATTTCTCCAGAACTTTCCTTGTCCCTCTCCAGAGCCCTCACAGCTCTTCAGTCGTATCTCTGAAAACATCTCTCATGGGATGTCCGTGAGAGCTTGTCGGTCGCCACCCCTGTGTGCTCCCAGGGAGGACACAGGTTGTCACTGATCAGTGTGTTCAGTTTCCACCGCACGTAGTGAATCTGCAACACCAGTCTACCAGCACGGTGAAGCTGCTTTAGTCCTTGCTTTACTGCCAGATTATGCAGCTGCATCCTAGAGCTGGATTCTAGAATTTTCCATAGTCAACACATGGTAAGGTCAGATGTATATATACAGGGATAACGCTTTTACCCTAAAACCAGACATTCTTCATTTATATAAGAAGTCCTTCAATTGGACCATCAGAGATTATTAGCTAAATTATCCAAAGTCCTCTCTCCAGGTAAGAATACTAGAGTGGGTAGCCATTCACTTCTCCAAGGGATCTTCCTGACTCAGGGATTGAACCCAAGTTTCCTGCATTGGCAAGCAGATTCCTCACCACTGTGCCACAAGGGAAACCCCGTTCATCACCTCTGGTCAATTACCTCGAGCTGAAGCTGCCCGCCTCTCATCAAAATTATGATAATACGTGCAAAGCCTGCCCAGCAGGGACTGCAGACCCACCAGCGACCCTTCTTCCCAGACGTTCATTCTCAACAGCCAGCATTTCATTATTTGTTTATACTCTGTGTGGTTCCAACCGGATTGAAGTCACTGTCATGGAACATGGGAAGCAGCAATACTGAGGGAGATGATCCCTTGCACCCAGCTTCCTATAGAGAAGCACAAGGAGCCTGTGACAAACCCTCTCTGTGACCGTGTCTTTTCATCTCTTTCCATCTTCTAGATCACTCATCGTTTCTTCTTCTTCTTGACTTTCCTAGATTTTTCCCGGCTGTTTATCCTTAGCTCCCAACTTTCCAAATAACAGCTACTCTCACGTTTGCTCGGTCCAAGGTGCTCTGTTAAGTGCTTAAGATGCATGACCTTCAGTTCAGTTCAGTCGCTCAGTCATGTCTGACTCTTTGCGACCCCATGAATCCCAGCACGCCAGGCCTCCCTGTCCATCACCAACTCCTGGAGTTCACTCAAACTCATGTCCATCGAGTCCGTGATGCCATCCAGCCATCTCATCCTCGGTCGTCCCCTTTACCTCCTGCCCCCAATCCCTCCCAGCATCAGAGGCTTTTCCAATGAGTCAACTCTTTGCATGGGGTGGCCAAAGTACTGGACTTTCAGCTTTAGCATCATTCCTTCCAAAGAACACCCAGGGCTGATCTCCTTTAGAATGGACTTCCTTCTTTAAACCTTAAAATGACCCTGTGATATGAATAGTGGGTTCTGTTGTGTGCACTTTAAAGGTGAAAAGCTGAAAATTAGAGAAATGGATGCTCCTTCCTAAGGTCACACAGAATCAGAAGGGAACACCTCTTCCTGTGGACCTTTTGTCACATGGCACATCGTAATGTGGAGAGTTAGTACCCACAGAGAGGGTACATTTCAAAGGGGGTGGCAAGAACACCTTGTGGGAGTCAGAACAACTGAAAACCTGTTGGACGGGATAAATCACAAGCTGGAATCAAGATTGCTGGGAGAAATATCAGCAATCTCAGATGATATCACCCTAATACAGAAAGCAAAGAGGAACTAAAGAGCCTCTTGATGAAGTTGGAAGAGGAGAGTGAAAAAGCTGGTTTAAAACTTAACATTCACAAAACTAAGATCATGGTATCCAGTCCCATCACTTCATGGCAAATAGATGGGGAAAAAATGGAAGCAGTGGCAGATTTTATTTTCTTGGGCTTCAAAATCACTCTGGGTGATGACTGCAGCCATGAAATTAAAAGACTCTTGCTCCTTGGAAGAAAAAGTATGACAAATTTAGATAGATTATTAAAAAGCAGAGACATTACTCCACCTACAAATGTCCATATAGTCAAAGCTATGATCTTTCCAATAGTCATTCACAAATGTGAGAGCTGGACCATAAGGAAGGCTGAGCTTTGAAGAACTGATGCTTTCAAACTGGTGCTGCAGAAGACTCTTGAGAGTCCCTTGGACCCAGGGAGATCAGATCAGTCAATCCTAAAGGAAATCAACTTTAAATATTCATTGGAAGGACTTGTGCTAAAGCTGAAGCTTCAGTACTTTGGCCACCTGATGTGAAGAGATGACTCATTGGAAAAGACCCTGATGCTAGGAAAGACTGAAGGCAGGAGAGGTGGGCAACAGAGGATGAGATGGTCGGATGGCATCATCACCTCAATGGACATGAGTTTAAGCAAACTCCAGGAAAGAATGAAGGACAGGGAAGCCTGGTGTACTACAGTATGGGGGCGGGGGTCATGACTGAACAACATCTCAGTCAGAATTTTCAGGATTCCATGAGTGAGCGTGAATTGCAATCCCAGTCAAGTCCGATAGATGGGCTTCAGTAAAAGCTGCAGACACCTTTGTAGGACATCCCCTGCTTTCAAACAGCCTCAGGGAAGATTTTATGAAAGTTGCACTTCCAAGGCATTCTTAGAAAGGCGTGTGAGCCATGCTTCATTGGAAAGACACCATCCTGCTTATCAAGAACTTTGTTTGAAATACACGACTGGAAATTTGGGGATTTTCATGGCAATTTTCTAGGCCTTAATCATATTGTTCACAAGTCAAATACTCTGCCACGGTTATTGGATTTAAGTGAAATACCAAAATGCCTACTGCTTTTCAAAGACCATAATTAGATTGGACTGACAAAAGAAATGGCCTTTTGTTGAGTATTGCCTTTAGAGAAAAAGGTTTCTACAATTTGCTTTTATCCTGGAGGAGAGAGGCTAGGGATTCTTCATTATCGAATAAACATAACTGAACGGCTCTTGTGTTAGTTACTGAAATAGTGCTTTAAACCAGTGGTACGAAGCGAGAACAGTGTGTGTTGTACAGGAGCAATGACATGATGCCAAGGGGCATTCAGGCTCCCAGGAGCTCTGCTGGAGGTGCTGGGGAGGGAGACTGCTAGACTAGCCTCTTTGTGGTTGATTTAAAGAATATAGTGGTTTACTGATCACTGAGGACTTCTGGGTCCATTTACTGATACTATAGATAAAGTCATTAAAAAAAAAAATTCTTGGTTGTTTTGATCATGGCAGCTCATTCAGCCCCCTAACTGTGTTTCTGTGTTTTGGAAGGGAAGCAAGCTCATATAACGCCACTGCAACGATACTACTGTGGTTGAATAAAAGCAGTATTTGGGGTCTCGAGGATACGTCGTCTGGAAATGAAACTTGAGTTTTCACTAGATCGAATGCCTATTTGCCTCCCAGGTTACTCTGCCAAGAACTCCTTCAACTATATGGGGAGGAGCTGTCAAGCTGGGCCTTACATTCCCCGATAAAATCACATTTCTGCGCTTCACATCATTTCCACAGCATACAATGGGTGGCTTATTTGATAACGTGGACAGGAAGATTAGAGAAAGGGAGGCGGAGAGGGAGCAGAGTGAGCTGGTTTTGTTGGTGGCAGCTTTTCATCCTTGGGGGAAAACGGTTCAGCCTCCCCGAATCCTTTGTCTCAAGGGCATTCCTGCCATCCTCTCCTCGGAGCCTCGCTGCCCTCTGCCAGCTCTCTGCGGCTCCGAGTCCCTCCCCGGGAACGGGCTGCAGCTCCCCAGTTCCTGTGTTTGTGATATCACAGAGCTCTGCTCTCCAGAAGCCCTGAATGGTGTCTTTGTAACAGCCTGTGGGATGTTTAAGATGCTAAGAGGACCACATTACTAAAGAATGTCTTTAAAGGCAGGAAAATGAAGTGACCAATAAAAAAGGAATCTTCACAAGTTCCTATTGTGTCTTTTAAAAAGAAGGGCTGGTGTATTTAGGCCTAACTCCTCCAGGACCGGGGGAAGTTGCCAGCCCCTAGGCCCCTCCGCCTCCCCCCCGAGCGATCTATTTCACATATGATAATATACATGTTTCAATGCTAGTCTTTCAAATCATCCCACCCTCGCCCTCTCCCACAGAGTCCAAAAGACTGTTCTATACATCTGTGTCTCCTTTGCTATCTCGCATACAGGATTACTGTTACCATCTTTCTAAATCCCATATATATGTGTTAGTATACTATACTGGTGTTTTTCTTTCTGGCTTACTTCACTCTGTATAATAGGCTCCAGTTTCATCCACCTCATTAGAACTGATTCAACTGTATTCTTTTTAATGGCTGAGTAATACTCCATTGTGTATATGTACCACAACTTTCTTATCCATTCGTCTGCTGATGGGCATCTAGGTTGCTTCTTCCATGTCCTGGCTATTATAAACAGTGCTGCGATGAACATTGGGGTACACGTGTCTCTTTCAATTCTGGTTTCCTCAGTGTGTATGCCCAGCAGTGGGATTGCTGGGTCATATGGCAGTTTTATTTCCAGTTTTGTAAGGAATCTCCACACTGTTCTCCATAGTGGCTCTACTAGTTTGCATTCCCACCGACTTTGTAAAGGATTGTTGAGGTAGCTGTAGGCCACAGTCTATTCTAGGCAGTTGAAATGGTAAGACCAACTTCCCACCCTCAAGGAGCTCACACTGCATTTAGGGAGGGAGGTGCCCGAACAGTGAAAAATAACACAGAGCTACACATTTCACAACAGAATTCTAAATGCAGTGCAAAGTGGGGGGAGGCTTAAGAGGGAAGGGAGATGGTGACTTTATAGGGGAGGAGAGAAAGCTAGCCTTGCAGAAACCAGGCTATTGCTTTCCATTCCCATGTGTGGAGAAAAACAGGGGGTAATTTTTCAATTACATTTGACAAGTAAAAAATGATTGACTGAGTGAATGAACAGTTTACTGAAAAAGTGGATAAATGGGATTTCAACCAGACACGGCCTCATACAAACAAAGGGGAGCAGCGGGGCTCCTGGCCTGGATTCTGGGAGAATTCATGTGATTACGGTGAAAGAAAACATATTTACCTATGAGCAATCCTAGATCAAATGTTTAAAGCTAGAAGAGATATTAAACATAATTTCAACAGAAATGAAAGCCTCCAAAGAGTCTAGTTTCAAAAACGTCCTTGTTAGGATCAGATCAGCAGTTTCTCCACTACCTCCTGTGGTCTCTGTGTGAGCTTCTCTACTGTGAACGATCCCAACTGGAGGAAGAAGGTGCTGTGGATCAGGAAGGTTAAAAAAAAAAAAGGAAGGGGTGGGGTGGATGAGACCAAGATGTCCTAAAAGACTGAAGGGAAAAGGCCCTTGAAGAGAGACTTCCAGAGAGAGGGAGTCTCCAGGACATCATTTTCTGAAATGACACAGCCATGACTCACTCATAATGCCCTGCTTTTATGAGTAATGAGCAGAATGCCTCTTCTGTGTTCTGCTCTTAGAACTGTGTCTTGGGCAGACGCGTTCTAGGGAAGAGAGAGGGAGCGGACCTTGCCCTGACCTTTAGGATGCTGCAAGAATGCCAAGTTTTTCATGGAAGAGTCAAGGCTGCCCTCTGGGGAAGCTGCTTCTGTTCCTTCTGGAGCAGTGAAAATCTCCAAAGAGAGTGGAGGTCTGGTAGGCTTACCCATCTCCTACTGTGCCAACAAGGACAGGATCCCAGTGGATTCAACTCTCAGCTTACACAGTTCATTGGTGCTCGTGGCGCTCGGTTGTGTTCAGCTCATTGCAACCACATGGATTATAGCCCACCAGGCTCTTCCGTCCATGGAATTTTCCAGACAGGAACACTGGAGTGGGTTGCATATCCTGCTGCAGGGCATCTTCCCAACCCAGAGATCGAACCCATGTCTTTTGCATCTCCTGCACTGGCAGGTGGATTCTTTACCACTAACAGTGCCTGGGAAGCCCCATATATATATAATTATAATCTATAAAAGAAAAGACACTTTAGCATCAATAAAGGGTAGAAAATTAATCAGAAAAAGTAAAACTGGACCTTATTTAGCTTGACCCAAAGCTTTCTACACTAGCATTATTTTTCCCATTTCACCATGAACCAAGAACAAAGGTTTAGCAAGCATCAGTAGTAGTTCCTGAAAATGGATTTTGTGTCTGGTCTCAGAATCTAAAATTTAGATGCAGGCAGGATCTTGTGTTTCTTTAGAGGATGGTCTGTAGTAACTATTCAGAGCAAACAGCTACTATTAAGCACCAAAGCACCGCGTCACTCCCTGGGCAAATGAGCCCATCTTCCTTCTGTCCCCATTTCCCTGGAAACACTTCTGCATGCTCACGTGACTGTGAGGTCTTGGAAACAGCTTCCTGCCCTTCTCTTGGCTGGCTCGGTGGGCCTGGGCCCCTTGCTGAGGCAGGACCAGTGGTGGATTATAATGTCTCCTATGACTCCCGTCTGTAGGTGCGGAGACGACACTGAATCTTAGCTACTCTGCACACTCCTTCCACGTTAGCTCCCACATGTATAGTTGGCACAAGAATCTTTCCAGGCAGTGTGTCTGAGTTTCATCAGCAGGCTCTTGACTGTGGGATTTTTTTGCAGTCTGCATGTGGCTTTGGAGCGTGACATGAGCCTACTCTCAGGCACTTTCAGGCTCTCTGTTGTCTCCTTATGATGGCAGTGAAAGTATGAAATGCAACTCCTTCTTTTGTCTTGCAGCCATGAAATTAAAAGACGCTTACTCCTTGGTAGAAAAGTTATGACCAACCTAGATAGCATATTCAAAAGCAGAGACATTACTTTGCTGACTAAGGTCCGTCTAGTCAAGGCTATGGTTTTTCCAGTAGTCATGTATGGATGTGAGAGTTGGACTGTGAAAAAGGCTGAGCACCGAAGAACTGATGCTTTTGAACTGTGGTGTTGGAGAAGACTCTTGAGAGTCCCTTGGACTGCAAAGAGATCCAACCAGTCCATTCTGAAGATCAGCCCTGGGATTTCTTTGGAAGGAATGATGCTAAAGCTGAAACTCCAGTACTTTGGCCACCTCATGTGAAGAGTTGACTCATTGGAAAAGACTCTGATTCTGGGAGGGATTGGGGGCAGGAGGAGAAGGGGATGACAGAGGATGAGATGGCTGGATGACATCACCGACTCGATGGACGTGAGTCTGAGTGAACTCCAGGAGTTGGTGATGGACAGGGAGGCCTGGACTGCTGTGATTCAAGGGGTCACACAGAGTTGGACACGACTGAGCGACTGAACTGAACTAAATTTTGTCTTGTTCACATGCAATTACTCTTTTCTCAATCCTTTGTGAATTGCTTAAATTATAGCCTCAACTTCTCTCTTTTGAGGGATATTAGTATTTGGACAAAGGTCTATATAGTCAAAGCTATGGTTTTTCCAGCGGTCATGTACGGATGTGAAAGTTGGACCGTAAAGAAGGCTGGGAGCCAAAGAACAGATGCTTTCAAGCTGTGGTCCTGGAGAAGACTCTTGAGAGTCCCTTGGATTGCAAGGAGATGAAACCAGTCAATCCTAAAGGGAATCAACCCTCAATATTCATTGGAAGAACTAA
Organism: Cephalophus harveyi; assembly: GCA_006410635.1. Classification (NCBI taxonomy): domain Eukaryota; kingdom Metazoa; phylum Chordata; class Mammalia; order Artiodactyla; family Bovidae; genus Cephalophus; species Cephalophus harveyi. The sequence goes on along the minus strand of SJYT01058575.1, from coordinate 646,983 downwards.
TGCTGAAGCTCTAGTAGTTTGGCTGCCTGATGCAAAGGGGGAACTTATTGGAAAAGACCCTGAAATTGGGAAAGATTGAAGGCAAAAGGAGAAGCGAGTGGCAGAGGATGAGATGGTTGGACAGTATCACCAACACAGTGGACGTGAATGTAAAGAAACTCCAGGAGATGGTGAAGGGCAGGGAAGCCTGGGGTGCTGCAGTCCATGGGGCTGCAGAGAGTCTGACATGACTTAGCGACTGAACAGCAGCAACAGCACTGGGACAAAGTCCCCTTTGACAGTAGGTTGAGTTGTTACCTGTGGAGACCAGGTCAAGTCTCTTCCTGCCTTAACACCATTGGATTTGATACGTGCGGTCTTTGCTTCAGTACACAGAAGCACTTATTTGCATGGGTACATTATAAGGTGACTGTGACCAGAGAGAAATGTGTTTGTGGGAGGAAATTATAGTATGAATGGGACTTTGATCATTGATGCTATTTCTGTGCTGTTTTGCTTCATTGATACACTTAGGTTCTCTCTGGTTTTGGAAGAACCTACCCAAGAACACACTTGAAATATGTAAATGAATTTATTGAAACTGTGAAAGTGTTAGTTGGTCTGTCATGTCCAAGTCCAACTCTGCAACCCCATAGACAGTAGCCTGCCAGGCTTCTCTGTCCATGGGATTCTCCAAGCAAGAATACTGGAGTGGGGTGCCATTCCCTTCTCCAAGGGATCTTTCCAACCCAGGGATTGAACCTGGGCCTCCCGCATTACAGGCAGAATCTTTCCTAGCTGAGCACCAGGGAAGCTCAAACAGATTCATTAAAATATATTTATATTTCAGCATTCTATTCTTTAAGGCAGGCAGAGTTGAACGGGTAAATTACTTTAATGGATGAGCAAATGTCTGTGAGGGCCTTGCATTACATCAGGGTCCATTCACTGGATTGACAGATAGTCCCATGACCACCCTTAACTTGGAAAGGGTCAGCCTCATACAGAAGATGCCATCACAACCATGGATCCCACTGCAGCCGATTTCATCGCCTCTACCAGGCGGCTCAGCTTAAACAGCAAAAGAGAACTCAGATTTGCTGGCCCGATTTAGAATAAGGGGAAATGAGACTTGTATGATGTGTCTCAAGTGAAAACAAAATAGTGCCTATTACTTTGTAAGGGATTTCAGGGCATTTGTTTATTCATTTTTTTTAATCCAATAAACAATTCTCAAGCACCTACCACTCACTGAGTTCTGAAAAAGTGAAAGTGAAAGTCACTCAGTCGTGTTTGCTCCTTGTGACCCCATGGACTATCCAGTCCATGGAATTCTCCAGGCCAGAATACTGGACTTGGTAGCCTTTCTCTTCTCCAGGAGATCTTCCCAACCCAGGGATCGAACCCAGGGCTCCTGCATTGCAGGTGGATTCTTTACCGGCTGAGCCACCAGGGAAGCCCTGGAAACACAATGATAAAAAACCAAAACAGAACGGCTTCTGTTTTCAAGTCTAGTAAGAAGATAAAAGAGGCAAATTACATAGTCTTAGGGCTGTCTGGGGAGGCCTTAGAAACAGCTGTGAAAGGAAGAGAAGCAAACAGCCAAGAAGAAAAGGAAAGATACAAGCATCTGAATGCAGAGTTCCAAAGAACAGCAAGAAGAGATAAGAAAGCCTTCTTCAGTGATCAGTGCAAAGAAATAGAGGAAAAGAACAGAATGGGAAAGACTAGAGATCTCTTCAAGAAAATTAGAGATACAAAGGAACATTTCATGCAAAGATGGGCTCGATAAAGGACAGAAATGGTCTGGACCTAACAGAAGCAGAAGATATTAAGAAGAGGTGGCAAGAATACACAGAAGAACTGTACAAAAAAGATCTTCACGACCCAGATAATCATGATGATGTGATCACTAATCTAGAGCCAGACATCTTGGAATGTGAAGTCAAGTGGGCCTTAGAAAGCATCACTACGAACAAAGCTAGTGGAGGTGATGGAATTCCAGTTGAGCTGTTTCAAATCCTGAAAGATGATGCTGTGAAAGTGCTGCACTCAATATGCCAGCAAATTTGGAAAACTCAGCAGTGGCCACAGGACTGGAAAAGGTCAGTTTTCATTCCACTCCCAAAGAAAGGCAATGCCAAAGAATGCTCAAACTATCGCACAATTGCACTCATCTCACACGCTAGTAAAGTAATGCTCAAAATTCTCCAAGCCAGGCTTCAGCAATACGTGAATCTTGAATGTCCAGATGTTTAAGCTGGTTTTAGAAAAGGCAGAGGAACCAGAGATCAAATTGCCAACATCCACTGGATTATCAAAAAAGCAAGAGAGTTCCACAAAAACATCTATTTCTGCTTTATTGACTATGCCAAATCCTTTGACTGAGTGGATCACCACAAAATGTGGAAAATTCTGAAAAAGATGGGAATACCAGGACACTTGACCTGCCTATTGAGAAATCTGTATGCAGGTCAGGAAGCAACAGTAAGAACTGGACATCGAACAACAGACTGCTTCCAAATAGGAAAAGGAGTACGTCAAGGCTGTATATTGTCACCCTGCTTATTTAACTTATATGCAGAGTACATCATGAGAAACGCTGGACTAGAAGAAACACAAGCTGGAATCAAGATTGCCGGGAGAAATATCAATAACCTCAGATATGCAGATGACACCACCCTTATGGCAGAAAGTGAAGAAGAACTAAAAAGCCTCTTGGTGAAAATGAAAGTGCTGAGTGAAAAAGTTGGCTTAAAGCTCAACATTCAGAAAATGAAGATCATGGCATCTGGTCCCATCACTTCATGGGAAATAGATGGGGAAACAGTGGAAACAGTGTCAGACTTCATTTTTGGGGTTCCAAAATCACTGCAGATGGTGACTGCAGCCATGAAATTAAAAGACGCTTACTCCTTGGTAGAAAAGTTATGACCAACCTAGATAGTATATTCAAAAGCAGAGACATTACTTTGCTGACTAAGGTCCGTCTAGTCAAGGCTATGGTTTTTCCAGTAGTCATGTATGGATGTGAGAGTTGGACTGTGAAGAAGGCTGAGTGCCGAAGAATTGATGGTTTTGAACTGTGGTGTTAGAGAAGACTCTTGAGAGTCCCTTGGACTGCAAGGAGATCCAACCAGTCCATTCTGAAGGAGATCAGCCCTGGGATTTCTTTGGAAGAAATGATGCTAAAGCTGAAACTCCAGTACTTTGGCCACCTCATGTGAAGAGTTGACTCATTGGAAAAGACTCTGATTCTGGGAGGGATTGGGGGCAGGAGGAGAAGGGGATGACCAAGGATGAGATGGCTGGATGGCATCATGGACTCGATGGACGCGAATCTGAGTGAACTCCGAGAGATGGTGCTGGACAGGGAGGCCTGGCGTGCTGCGATTCATGGGGTTGCAAAGAGTCGGACACGACTGAGCAACTGAACTGAACTGATAAGTACTCAAGAAGGAAAAGTGTGGAACCTAGGGTCTTTACAAGAGGCAACATGATGAGGCTTGAATGATAGATGTATGTGTGTATGTGTGTGTACACGCAGCCCAGGAAGGGGTTGAATCAACATTTTTAGTTCTTAGAATCTCTCTTTCTGAAAACTCACTGGTATGTCTTAAACATCAAGAATGGCTTTGTGTTACCAGTTCTTGGGGCTTCCCTGGTAGCTCAGGGATAAAAGATTCATCTGCCAAGCAGGAGATGCAGGTTCGTTCATTCCTTGGGTCCAGAAGATCCTCTGGATAAGGACATGGCAACCTGCTCCAGTAATCTTGCCTGGGAAATCCCACGGACAGAGAAGCCTCCCATGCAGTCCATGGTGTCACAAAGAGTCGGAAATGACTTAGCAAATGAACAACAATCAATTCTTAGATTTGGAAAGAGCATCTGAGCTCCACTTTCACACTTCAGGAATTAGATCTAAAGGATGACCCCTCAGGGTGTCTAGGCATTCAGTTCACTTCAGTCACTCAGTCATGTCTGACTCTTTGTGACCCCAAGGACTGCAGCATGCCAGGTTTCCCTGTCCATCACAAACTCCTGAACTCATATCCATCAAGTCGGTGATGCCATCCAACCATCTCATCCTCTGTCATCCCCTTCTCCTCTTGCTTTCAATATTTCCCAGCCTCAGGATCTTTTCCAGTGAGTCAGTTCATCATATCAGGTGCCCAGATTACTGGAGCTTTAGCTTCAGCATCAGTCCTTCCAGTGAATATTCAGGACTGATTTCCTTTAGGATGGACTGGTTGGATCTTCTTGCAGTCCAAGGGACTCTCAAGAGTTTTCTCTAACACCACAGTTCAAAAGCATCAATTCTTCAGTGCTCAGCTTTCTTTATAGTCCAACTCTCACATCCATACATGAGCACTGGAAAAACCACAGCTTTGACTAGACAGACCTTTTGCTCTAGGCATTACTAAACCAGTACAGTGCACCCATGTGACAATCCTCTGACTTTTCCTCTAGCCTAGGGAAGGCATAGGGAGAATGAAACAGAGACAATCTGACCCAGCCTGTCCAAACTTGACTTTCAAGTATGCCCTCTGAGAGATTATGACGACTGAATGCTCCTTAGGGCTTCAGCAGACAGCTGGATTTATTCACAAGGTTAGGACAGGGAGCACTCACTCCTTCTCACACTCCCCAATCCCACCTCCCACACTGAAGATGTTTTGCACGTGTTCAAGTCTGAAGAGTGTTTCAGAGATTGGTCAGCACGAGTGTTCTTAGTTTGCTTTGCTTTCTCTTTACACCACATTTCTGTCCAGCTTTGTTTTCTGTGGAGTCTGGTTATCAATGCATCTCCTTCTAGCTCTCACAAAGACCCAGTCACCTCCTGAAGACATGGTCTCCATGGGAAGTCCTCTCAAGGGACGGCTCTCATCTATGTGATGAGTTCTGCAGGGCCCAGAGATGGAGTGGTGTCCTCCTTGTTTCCCAGACCACTGTCCATTTCTCTTCTGTAAAATGAACAAGTGAGACCAAGCAGATGGCCCACCAGCATCCTTAAAGCGCATGCAGATTATCACCAATGCCCCCCCATTACCCCGAAAGTCCCCCAGCACTCTTCTGGGCAGTCCAGAGCTTGCACCCACACGACTCCATCTCTCCCCAGCGATGTGCTGATCGTTGTCCCCAGGGACTTGCACACCCAGTTAAAGGGCCATCAAACGCCTGCCCTGCTGCCCCTCAGTTCCCTCACCTCCAGGGCAGACTTCCCTCCTCCACTTCTGCCTTCCGTTCCCATGACCATTTACTTGTACTTATTATTACCAGCTCCACACTCCCTACAGAATCTTAATTAAAACATTCTCTGGCCCAGCGTCTCATTTTTTCCGGCTCACTTACTCTGGTGCTTCCACACGGATCTGGCTTCCTCTGCCCTGAGACCTCCGCTTCATTTGTTCTACCCCTTTGCTCATGTCCATCCCTCCCTGCTCACCCAGAGTAGATTTCCTGGTCTGTTACTCTGGCAACTCCCTTCACACATCCCCAGGGCTTTAACCCCTCCATTCCCTATTGTGTTCTCCAAGTAAGACTACTGTTGTGGTTAAATCCAATTCCGTGTGTCCATACCTGACCAGCTGAATGTGATCTGGGAAAGATTATCCAGTGATGCTGCTGGTGGTAAAAGATGGTCTTACTTGAAACTTCTTATCACAAAGACTGAGTTTTCAGTGCTGGGTAGCAACATTTACACATCTCCCAGCTCACTCATCTCCTCTATTAGACCTCCCTTCCACATCTTTTCTTCTCTCTTCAAGCATTCAACAGCCTATCCATCATTCCCTCTCAGCTAAAGATCTTACTTCTTTTCACTGCAAAAACAGAAGTACTTCATAGGGAAGTTGCTCATGTTTTTGTTACAAATCCACCCCGTGCACCAGGAGCTGGTTTTGCTATCCATGTTTCCAATCCAAAGGGTTACTCGGGCAAAACCCCTGGGAGCCGTCCTTGGTTCTTCTCTTCCTCTCATCGCCCACATTCATCCAGAAAATTCAGATCAGTAAACACTCATGATTCTACTTTCAGAATATGCTTCGATATCCAGCAATTCCCACCTTCTACCCTATGTACCTAATCCAAGCAATTTTGTGTCTCCTTAAGCCATTGTTGTCTACTGAATTAACTGGAATTATGTTTGCCTGAACTAAAAATCCCAAAACATCAGTGGCTTAAACAAAAATGTTTATAGGAATTCACCAGAGATAGTGTGGGTTCTGCTCCAGACTCCACAATAAAATGAGTAGTGCAAAATAGTCACACATTTTTGTTTTGTTTCCCAGTACATATAAAAATTATATTGAGACTATATTGTAGCCTATTAAATTGTAATAGTAGTATGTCTAAAAACAATGTGTACACCTCAGTTAAAAAGTACTTTATTGCTAAAAAATGCCAAAACAATTACAATAGTAACATCAAAGATCACTGATTATAGATCACCATAACAAAAAAAGTAATAATAAAAAATTTTGATATACTGTGAGAATTATTGAAATGTGACACAGAGACATGAAATGAGCAAATACTGTTGAAAAAATATCACCTATCATCTTGCCCAATGCAGGGTTGCCATAAACCTTCAATTTGTAGAAAAGTGCAACATGTTTGAGACAAAATAAAACAAAGCTCCCATGAAACAAAGTATGCCTATATCCTTTCACACGGCATTTGAGAGGTATACATCCTTCTACCTTCTTCTGCCAGCGTAGCATCGCCCCATGGCCCAAGACGCCTGCATCTCTGGCCAGCTCTCATATCCGTAGCCCTGACCACACAGCCAGGAGCAAAAAGGAGCCAGTGGACTCAGGCCCCATGTGTGACTCCCTCTCTGATTTCTCATTACACCCCACTGGCAACTCCTCCTGGAATGACAGCAAGTAAGTATAGCTTACTATACTTACAAATTATAGTAAGCAAAACAGAACAACACAAAAGCAAAAGCAATACCCAGCTGTGGGTGTGACTGGTGATAGAAGCAAAGTCCCACGCTGTAAAGAGCAATATTGCATAGGAAGCTGGAATGTCAGGTCCATGAATCAAGGCAAATTGGAAGTGGTCAAACAGGAGATGGCAAGAGTGAATGTCGACATTCTAGGAATCAGTGAACTAAAATGGACTGGAATGGGTGAATTTAACTCAGATGACCATTATATCTACAACTGCGGGCAGGAATCCCTCAGAAGAAATGGAGTAGCCATCATGGTCAACAAAAGAGTCCGAAATGCAGTACTTGGATGCAATCTCAAAAACGACAGAATGATCTCTGTTCGTCTCCAAGGCAAACCATTCAATATCACAGTTATCCAAGTCTATGCCCCAACCAGTAATGCTGAAGAAGCTGAAGTTGAATGGTTCTATGAAGACCTACAAGACCTT
>SJYT01058575.1:540902-635253 GCA_006410635.1 Cephalophus harveyi | reverse complement strand
TTTTTTTTTTTTTTTACTAAATACTTTTCCCAGCTGGGTCAGTTCAGTTCAGTTCAGTAGCTGAGTCGTATCCGACTCTTTGCGAGTGCATGAATCGCAGCACATCAGGCCTCCCTGTCCATCAGCAGCTCCCTGAGTTCACTCAAACTCACAGCCATCGAGTCGGTGATGCCATTCAGCCATCTCATCCTCTGTCATCCCCTTCTCCTGCCCCCAATCCCTCCCAGCATCAGAGTCTTTTCCAAGTCTTCATGCTGCTGCTGCTGCTAAGTCGCTTCAGTCGTGTCCGACTCTGGGCGACCCCATAGACGGCAGCCCACCAGGCTCCCCCATCCCTGGGATTCTCCAGGCAAGAACACTGGAGTGGGTTGCCGTTTCCTTCTCCAATGCATGAAAGTGAGAAGTGAAAGTGAAGTCGCTCAGTCGTGTCCGACTCAGCGACCCCATGGACTGCAACCCACCAGGCTTCTCCGTCCATGGGATTTTCCAGGCAAGAGTACTGGAGTGGGGTGCTGTTGCCTTCTCCCCAAGTCTTCATATGAGGTGGCAAAAGTATTGGAGTTGCAGCTTTAGCATCATTCCTTCTAAAGAACACCCAGGACGGATCTCCTTTAGAATGGACTCGTTGGATCTCCTTGCAGTCCAAGAGACTCTCAAGAGTCTTCTCCAACACCGGAGTTCAAATGCATCAATTCTTTGGTGCTCAGCCTTCTTCACAGTCCAACTCTCACATCCATACATGACCACAGGAAAAACCATAGCCTTGACTAGACGGACCTTTGTTGGCAAAGTAATGTCTCTGCTTTTCAATATGCTATCTAGGTTGGTCATAACTTTCCTTCCAAGGAGTAAGTGTCTTTTAATTTTCATGGGTGCAATTACCATCTGCAGTGATTTTGGAGCCCCCCAAAATAAAGTCTGACACTGTTTCTCCATCTATTTCCCATGAAGTGATAGGACCGGATGCCATGATCTTCGTTTTCTGAATTTTGAGCTTTAAGCCAACTTTTTCACTCAGCACTTTCACTTTCATCAAGAGGCTTTTTAGTTCCTCTTCACTTTCCGCCATAACAGTGGTGTCATCTGCATATCTGAGGTTATTGATATTTCTCCCGACAATCTTGATTCCAGTTTGTGCTTCTTCCAGTCCAGCTGGGTCAGTCATTTGCTAATTCCTAGTTGCAGCCTCTGGTGCAGAGGAAATGGCTCAACTCCATCACGGCGGGGCCCGCTCATCTAAGAGCCCAGATCTGCCCGCAGGCTGAGCCTTGGTCGAAGCTTTATTGTTGCAAATAGAAGGCAGGGCATTTTTGTTAGAAGGCCTCCACAGAGAGACACCATTGACCATTCCAGGGTAAAGTGCCAGAATGCCTACATCTCCCCCCAAAGCACAAGACATTTCCTTCTGGACAGTTTGTTTATCTGCCTGCTTCACTTGGCTTTTCTCATCCTCTTGTTCATACAGGCGGGTAGAGGACCGCACATCTGATCAGAATCAGGCTTGGTGGTTAGGAGACTTTCTTCATCAGGGTCTACTCAGTTTTTAATTACACACTGTTCTTTTTGTGGCTTTCAATTTAAGCAGCCCCTCTTTCCCTCTCTCTCCTATCAATGGCACAGTTGCTCAAAAGTGTTCATTAAGTGACCAGTGTGGTTGAGGAGTAAGCGGGGAGTTTATGATTCATTTACTACGAACCCATCAATGAATTCACTTATCTATTTACAGAGAGCCACTTGTGCCTGGAGTTGTGTGGTGCTGGACAGACTGAAAGAAAACATGCTCCCTGCTGATTCAGTTCAGTTCAGTTCAGTCGCTCAGTTGTGTCCGACTCTGCGACCCCATGAACTGTAGCACGCCAGGCCTCCCTGTCCATCATCAACTCCCAGAGTTTACCCAAACTCATGTCCATTGAGTTGGTGATGCCATCCAACCCTGCTAATTAAAGGCATGGAATTCAGTAGGGAGAAGACAAGCAGGAGGAAAGAAGAAATTACTCAAAAAGATGAGTGTGCTTCTTGAAAAGAACCAAAGAATATATTGGTTTGGTACCAAAGAGTATTAAGTCATATTGGTTGTACCCTGCACAAGCCCAGAGGGCATGATTCAGATCGATTCCAATGTGAACGGTTATGGGAATGGTACCCATTGGAGTTGTGCAGTGAGCAACTTGCACAACTGAACATGGTGGTCCAGAGATGAGTAAAGATTTCTCAAGAGGAGTTCTGGAGAGATGCTAACAGGAAATGGAAATAAGATGGTAGAATGAATAGGGTTTAACAAGGTGATTAGAAGGAAGTGAGATATTCCACATGGAGCTACCAACATACGGGAGAGCTCCAAGCCTGGGAAGATCTCAGTATTAATGTGGAACAACTGTGAGGTGGGGGCTGCTAACAGGAGAAAACACCTCCCCTGGTCTCATTACAACGTGACCCATAATATTGCAATGTTCCACTCATCTCCCAGGAAGGGAGCTATCCCAAAGGTATTAGAGGGAGAGAAGCTATTTTTGCAGATGGAGAACCTGTGTTCAGCAATATTCCTGAAAGGAGATCAGGATGTTAGAAAGACTCATCGTGATCAGGACTTGAGGCAGAATACGAGCCCCCCAAGGTCTGTGAAAGTAACAAGAACCAGGCGACCAAGGGAGCTTTGCTGCTGAGCGGTGGTCATAAAACACATGCAAGCCCACGCAGGCACACACTTGCATGCACACACATGTGCACACACATACACGCATGCACACACACACACAAGAGCAGAGAGGGGAGGAGACACCAGCCTGGATGCAGCGGCAGAGGAAGTTTGGCTGAGGAGGGGTTTGGGGAACGGAAAGGTGGCACAGATTCGAGCTGACTTCAGCAGGCATTGTTTCTGCCTCTGCTATGCCAGCCTCTGCAAGGACCACACTGCTCGCTCTTGGGCTGGGGGTAAGCTGCCAGTCTCCGTGGGACGTGAAGAAGCAGTGTTTTCTGCAACATGCTGGTTTGCTGGAGAACACTCAAGTAGGTGATGTCAGGGTGCCTCCTCCAGGCCGTGGAGCGAGTGACTTATCACTGGGATCCTACTCTGCCTGCATCTCCCAGATCCCCTTCCTACCTTCATTTTCTCTCCTTTTTGCATTGTGGTTAGAGAAAGCAAGGAGGAGGGTCATCGTCTTTGGGCTCGGGCGTGGGTGTTCAGTGAATGAGGACTGAGCTGGGGAATATACACAAAATAGCAGGGTTGAGACACGCAAATGTAATGGGTACAAACTTAGACATTTGGACCTTGAGTTGATGGTGAGGGTTCTCAGGGTGGGTAAGGATCTGAGAGTCATCTGCATTCAGAAATTACAATGCCAGTACTTTAAGAGATGGCTGATATTTCTACTGGCATTTTTCTTAGCATTGTACCTGTATAAATTCCTTCAATGCATACAATGGCCCCTTGTAAAAAGGGCCATTAGTCTCCCTATTTTAAAGACTGAACAGCGGAGGCAGTGATTTCAAATACCTTTCCTATAGCTACAGTTAGAATAAAGTAGAGCAGTCTGGCACAGAACTGTTAATCATGCCATTAATGTGGAAGTAAATATATGCTATTAGAAAGGATTTCTGAGAGAATGGACAAGGAAAAGAAGAAAGAGGAGAATGGAATTTTGGCAGACACCCATATTTATGGTTTCTTATGAGTCTGTGAAGGAAGCATTCACACTCAAGGGGACGGGAAAGGCAGGGAGGTAGCGAAGGACAAAGAGGAGGGGCACTGGGAAGCGAGGAGGGGCTCAGTGGGAGAAGGCGGGGTGGGGGGAAGAAGGGGAGCCTGTGAGTGTGTCCTCCTGGGTCTGAAGGTCCAGCCTCTCTCTTACTCCATTATTGGCTACTGTTGTTCAATCACTGAGTCGTGTCCGACTCTTTGAGACCCCATGGGCTGCAACACGCCAGGCTCCTCTATCTTCCGCCACCTCTTGGAGCTTTCTCAGATTCACGTCCATTAAGTTGGTGATGCTTGCTAACCATCTCATCCCTCGCCACCCCCTTCTTCTTCTGCCTTCAGTCTCTCGCAGCATCTTCTCCAGGGAGTTAGTTCTTTGTATCAGGTGGCTTCCCTCGTGGCTCAGATGGTAAAGCATCTGCCTGAAATGCAGGAGACCTGGGTTCGATCTTTGGGTCAGGAAGATGCCCTGGAGAAGAAAATGGCAACCCACGCCAGTGTTCTTGCCTGGAAAACCCCATGGAGCTTGATAGGCGACAGTCCATGGGGTTGCAAAGAGTCAGACACAACTGAGCGACTTCTCTCCCTTTCTTTATCAGGTGGCCAAAGTACTGGAGTTTCAGCTTCAGCATCAATCCTATCATCAATGAATATTAAGGGTTGATCTCCTTTAGGATGGACTGGTTGGATCTCCTTGCAGTACAAGGGACTCTCAAGAGTTCTCCAGCACCACAGTTCAAAAGCATCGATATTCTTAGAAGCTCAGCCGTCTTTATGGTCCAACTCTCACATCCATACGTGACTACTGGAAAAACCACAGCTTTGACTATATGGACCTTTGTCAGCAAGATGATGTCTCTGTTTTTTAATAAGCTCTCTAGGCCTGTCATAGCTTTCCTTTCAAACAGCAAGTGTCTTTTAATTTCATGGCCACAGTTACTGTCCACAGTGATTTGGGAGCCCAAGAAAATAAAATCTGTCACTGCTTCCACTTTTCACCCTTCTATTTGCCATGAAGTGATGGGACTGGTTGCCATAATCTTAGATTCTTTAATGTTGAGTTTCAAGCCAGCTTTTTCACTCTTCTCTTTCACCCTCATCAAGAGACTCTTTAGTTCCTCTTTGCTTTCTGCCATTAGAATGGCATCATCTGCACATCTGAGGTTGTTGATATTTCTCCCAGCAATCTTGACTCCAGCTAGTGATTCGTCCAGTCTGGTAGTTTGCATGATGTACTCCGCATAGTAGTTAAATAAGCAGGTGACAGTATTTAGCCTTGCCATACTCCTTTCCCGATTTTGAACCCTGGATTAAGGATTAGCTGTGACAGGAGCCGACCCGAGTCCAGCCTCTCGCTTCCCCGTCAGCTCCCAGGTCCGCAGTTCAGAGCACCTGCGGCCAGCTGTTCACAGCATCCTTGGGAATCAGCCCCGGCTCTGTGTGGGCCTGGAGAGCAGTGGCAGCCGTAGTGCCACACGGCCAAGGCCACAGGCTCCTACCAGGGAAGATGGACCTGCCGGGTGCTCCTCGTCCACTCATCCATTCTTGTGTATTCCCAGGTGACACACGTGTTTCTGGAGGGTCGAAAGTTGAAAGAGACCCGATTCCTGCTCAGGACATTTGGAGTCTAGTTTGAGAGTTTGAAATAGTTGACTTCTAATGGACCATAGCAATATCATTAAACTATTCCCTCACACTGCTAATCATGAGACTGAGTCTGACAAAACTATTACAGGTTAAGCTTTTTAAATTGTCTCTGCAAGTTAAAATAAACGCAAGCAGAATTCACAGGAGAGAGACATAGGGCAGGACAGTAAATGCCCAGAAATGCCAAGGGCATTCTAATTTTAGAATAAAGAACCTAGTGTCCGAGCGTGGGGCAGGGCTGGAATGTCCCCTGCCGGAGCCAACAATGTCAAGCTCCCCCCACCCGCCTCCTCCCTGACCCCAAAGAGTTTGTATTGGGAAAAATTTGGATACCAGACAGCCTCTCTCATAATTCTTGGAGGCTTTTTAAAAATTGCAACTGATTTCTTAGAACTAATAAACTAGGTTTACGACAATTGTGGCAAAAGTGACTTTGCAGCTCTTGTCTAGCGAGTGAGGCACCCTGCTCTGGGGGGAATGGTCCTGAGTCCCTCTGGTGGCTGCAGACGCGGGCGATCCAGGGGTAAAGGGACAAAGACTCATGTGAAGAGCATATTGTCAGGGAGCTGAAGGGGTTTACCTAGTGAAACGGGAAAGCACAGGTGCACACATTTAGCTTTGTCCTGTGGGGAATGAAAATCTATTTTTAATCAGCACTATAGCATAGAAGAAGTATGGCATGTATGCTTGCTATGAACAGTGGCAGCTGGCGGGAGGCTGGCAGTTTGTCATCCCAGTACTGGATCTAAAAAAAAAAAAAATTCAATCTTCAGCTGAAAAAGAAAATGAGACAAAATAATAGCAGCTCACATTTCTTGAGCACTTACATGCTTGGTGGTGGGTGCTTCGCTTGAATTGTTACTTCATTTCTCCTCCTGTCGCCCTTATGAAGGTTCTATAATTATCCAGGAGGTAAGCAAGGATCAGAGGGTAAGATAACATCCTCGAGTTCCCGGGGCTGTGGTGGAATTCCTATTTGAAATCCTAGTGAGTGTGCTCTTGAGGTTGGCTTCAGTGTCCCGTGAGCCTGCCAGAATGTCCTGGGCACCCAGAAATCTCTCTATTGACATAATGGAACCATAGGCTGTCAACTTCGTAGGGGTCAGAGCCTATCTTGATTGGTTCTGTCTGACCCCAGTTCCTAGTTAAGAGCCTACCCTATCATAATAATCCATACTGGCTGAATGAATGAATGGATGGATGAGCGATGGATGATTAAATGCATGACGAGTGAGTGAGATAAATGAGTCTTACGCAGTCTTCTACTGAGTCAGTTTTTGAGAAAGGAAAATAGGCACAAGTGTCCAGGGATTTTGGAAATAGAGCTTTCCAAGAAGGACCTGCATTTCCAAAATATACCACCTTTTAGCAACTCTGCAGGTTGCTTGTACGTGTTAGTCACTCAGTCATGTCTGACTCTTTGTGACCTCATGGGCTGTAGCCCTCCAGGCTCCTCTGTCCATGGAATTTTCCAGGCAAGAATATTGGAGTGGGTTGCCATTCCCTTCTCCAGGGGACCTTCCTGATGCAGGGGTTGAACCCAGATCTCCCACATTGTAGGCAGATTCTTCACCTTCTGAGCCACCGGGGAAGTCCTGCAGGTTAGCTGCATGTCGTTCGCGAAGCAAATACCTAGGAAGTGGGAAGGAGGGCAAATTAAGCAAAGCGTAGCAGCGTGAGCAAAAAGGAGTATTATATCAGGGAATATATTAGTCATGAGCAAACTGAATAGGAAAACGTCATAGGATGGAGATTCGACAATGTTTTGCGTAATAAACACCTGTGGAATTGGATGGAACACGCCCTGATGCAACAGGCTTGTGCTTCAGTTTGAGGGCCACGTGTCGGGGTATTCTTATCGCCTGAGAAATACTGCAGCCAATGTCTGTGAGTGCTGATAAAGCAAGGCAGGTCGGAATTCTTTCATCATCTTGTAGTTCCTGCCCTTAAATTGTCTGCTCCTAGTTTGAAGATCCTGCTTCTGAAATTGGAGTTGCTCACTCATTGCTGTGCTGGTAATGTGCTGTTCACTGAGGCAGGCTGCTCTGTTTTTGCAGAGATCAAGTACTTATGCGTAAGAACATGAATTTTGACAGCAAGTGTCTCATGAAAATCCCGCAGAAGAAGCATGGTACCCCTTCAGGGGAGGGGGTGAGGGCAGAAACCCATTGTGCATCTCCAGACCTTTCCTGTCTCAGCCTGTGGGCCCCAGCCTGCTCCTGGAGATGACCTTGGCTTAGAAACCGCACTCCCTGTCTCGCCTGTCTCCTGGGAAACAGTTGGAGCGTGGACTCTGGGGTGGGGTGGGGGCAGGCTACCCAGTGCTTCAGAGCGGAGGGAGCCTGCCGGGCTCCATGGAAGGAGCGCGAAAGCCCTGTGAGTCTCCCTTTGAGATCAGAGCAGCCAGAGAAACTCCCCTTCCCTGCCCCAGCCCCTTACGCTTCACGGAGGATTATTCAGCTACATTATAGCTCTTTATTAGGGGTTGTGTGTAATATTATCAAGGGCAAATTACAGGCCAGACTGTAAGGGTCAACAGGAGGGAGGAGCTGGCACTGTACTCTAAGGAGCATAATTGTTTTAAAAAGCATATGAGGGGCTCAGTTTCTGCCTGACCACTAAGTTCAGACGAGAAACTCTGTTATACCAGCCACACACAGAGTGTGTTTAAATACTGCACAATCATTAATGCAGAGGTCTAGAGGAACATACGTTCGACTGTGATTAAACCATGTGCAATTTGCTTTATTTAATTTCTGCGGGGCCTGTTGCAAAGCAGATTTATCAAGTCATGACTTGGAGAATTTTCTTTTATTAGAGCAGTGTGGATCTTAAACATAAAAGTCATGTCTTCAAATACCATTATGTTCCAGTGCTTTATGCTGTGTTCGTGAAATTAGGCCAAGAATTGCCTGTACCAAAGTGATCAGGGAGCTAATATTTAGAGAAGTGAATGAACTAACATTTGCTTCGTGTATTGTAGGTATCAAACCTTATGTTAGGCCCTTTATATGTTTTATCTCAGTTGATTCTCAAAGATGTCTCTTAATTTAGAATTGTTTGCCTATTTTTCACACCAGGAAGGGAAAGAAAGTCTTCTTCCAGGTTATATTTACTAAATTAATTCTAAAACTTATGTTCTTTCTCTATATTTTACTGTCAAATATATCAATAATTATCGAGGAAGTAAGAACAGAGATTTAGACAGCATATTAAAAAGCCGAGACATTACTTTGCCAACAAAGGTCCATCTAGTCAAGGCTATGGTTTTTCCAGTAGTCACGTGTGGATGTGAGAGTTGGACTAGAAAGAAAGTTGAGTGCCGAAGAATTGATGTTTTTGAACTGTGGTGTTGGAGAAGACTCTTGAGAGTCCCTTGGACTGCAAGGAGATCCAACCAGTCCATCCTAAAGGAAATCAGTTCTGAATATTCATTGGAAGGACTGATGCTAAGGCTGAAACTCCAGTACTTTGGCCACCTGATGCAAAGGGCTGACTCATTTGAAAAGACCCTCATGCTGGGAATGACTGAAAGCATGAGGAGATGGGGACAACAGAGGATGAGATATAGGCTGTCAACTTCGTAGGGGTCAGAGCCTATCTTGATTGGTTCTGTCTGACCCCAGTTCCTAGTTAAGAGCCTACCCTATCATAATAATCCATACTGGCTGAATGAATGAATGGATGGATGAGCGATGGATGATTAAATGAATGACGAGTGAGTGAGATAAATGAGTCTTACGCAGTCTTCTACTGAGTCAGTTTTTGAGAAAGGAAAATAGGCACAAGTGTCCAGGGATTTTGGAAATAGAGCTTTCCAAGAAGGACCTGCACTTCCAAAATATACCACCTTTTAGCAACTCTGCAGGTTGCTTGTACGTGTTAGTCACTCAGTCATGTCTGACTCTTTGTGACCTCATGGGCTGTAGCCCTCCAGGCTCCTCTGTCCATGGAATTTTCCAGGCAAGAATATTGGAGTGGGTTGCCATTCCCTTCTCCAGGGGACCTTCCTGATGCAGGGGTTGAACCCAGATCTCCCACATTGTAGGCAGATTCTTCACCTTCTGAGCCACCGGGGAAGTCCTGCAGGTTAGCTGCATGTCGTTCGCGAAGCAAATACCTAGGAAGTGGGAAGGAGGGCAAATTAAGCAAAGCGTAGCAGCGTGAGCAAAAAGGAGTATTATATCAGGGAATATATTAGTCATGAGCAAACTGAATAGGAAAACGTCATAGGATGGAGATTCGACAATGTTTTGCGTAATAAACACCTGTGGAATTGGATGGAACACGCCCTGATGCAACAGGCTTGTGCTTCAGTTTGAGGGCCACGTGTCGGGGTATTCTTATCGCCTGAGAAATACTGCAGCCAATGTCTGTGAGTGCTGATAAAGCAAGGCAGGTCGGAATTCTTTCATCATCTTGTAGTTCCTGCCCTTAAATTGTCTGCTCCTAGTTTGAAGATCCTGCTTCTGAAATTGGAGTTGCTCACTCATTGCTGTGCTGGTAATGTGCTGTTCACTGAGGCAGGCTGCTCTGTTTTTGCAGAGATCAAGTACTTATGCGTAAGAACATGAATTTTGACAGCAAGTGTCTCATGAAAATCCCGCAGAAGAAGCATGGTACCCCTTCAGGGGAGGGGGTGAGGGCAGAAACCCATTGTGCATCTCCAGACCTTTCCTGTCTCAGCCTGTGGGCCCCAGCCTGCTCCTGGAGATGACCTTGGCTTAGAAACCGCACTCCCTGTCTCGCCTGTCTCCTGGGAAACAGTTGGAGCGTGGACTCTGGGGTGGGGTGGGGGCAGGCTACCCAGTGCTGCAGAGCGGAGGGAGCCTGCCGGGCTCCATGGAAGGAGCGCGAAAGCCCTGTGAGTCTCCCTTTGAGATCAGAGCAGCCAGAGAAACTCCCCTTCCCTGCCCCAGCCCCTTACGCTTCACGGAGGATTATTCAGCTACATTATAGCTCTTTATTAGGGGTTGTGTGTAATATTATCAAGGGCAAATTACAGGCCAGACTGTAAGGGTCAACAGGAGGGAGGAGCTGGCACTGTACTCTAAGGAGCATAATTGTTTTAAAAAGCATATGAGGGGCTCAGTTTCTGCCTGACCACTAAGTTCAGACGAGAAACTCTGTTATACCAGCCACACACAGAGTGTGTTTAAATACTGCACAATCATTAATGCAGAGGTCTAGAGGAACATACGTTCGACTGTGATTAAACCATGTGCAATTTGCTTTATTTAATTTCTGCGGGGCCTGTTGCAAAGCAGATTTATCAAGTCATGACTTGGAGAATTTTCTTTTATTAGAGCAGTGTGGATCTTAAACATAAAAGTCATGTCTTCAAATACCATTATGTTCCAGTGCTTTATGCTGTGTTCGTGAAATTAGGCCAAGAATTGCCTGTACCAAAGTGATCAGGGAGCTAATATTTAGAGAAGTGAATGAACTAACATTTGCTTCGTGTATTGTAGGTATCAAACCTTATGTTAGGCCCTTTATATGTTTTATCTCAGTTGATTCTCAAAGATGTCTCTTAATTTAGAATTGTTTGCCTATTTTTCACACCAGGAAGGGAAAGAAAGTCTTCTTCCAGGTTATATTTACTAAATTAATTCTAAAACTTATGTTCTTTCTCTATATTTTACTGTCAAATATATCAATAATTATCGAGGAAGTAAGAACAGAGATTTAGACAGCATATTAAAAAGCCGAGACATTACTTTGCCAACAAAGGTCCATCTAGTCAAGGCTATGGTTTTTCCAGTAGTCACGTGTGGATGTGAGAGTTGGACTAGAAAGAAAGTTGAGTGCCGAAGAATTGATGTTTTTGAACTGTGGTGTTGGAGAAGACTCTTGAGAGTCCCTTGGACTGCAAGGAGATCCAACCAGTCCATCCTAAAGGAAATCAGTTCTGAATATTCATTGGAAGGACTGATGCTAAGGCTGAAACTCCAGTACTTTGGCCACCTGATGCAAAGGGCTGACTCATTTGAAAAGACCCTCATGCTGGGAATGACTGAAAGCATGAGGAGATGGGGACAACAGAGGATGAGATGGTTGGATGGCATCACCATCTCAATGGACATGAGTTTGGGTAAACTCCAGGAGTTGGTGATGGACAGGAAGGCCTGGCATGCTGTGGTCCACTGGGGTTGCAAAGGGTCGGACACGACTGAGCAACTGAACTGAACTGAACTGAAGCAAGAGATTCTTTTATGAACTGAGTTTTCATTCCTTTTACCTAAACTTTTTATATGTTTTTGACTCAATAATTTTAAGCGTTTACCTTTTGCACACAGCTCAAAATCTCCTGCCTCTCTAATATATCAAATGATAGATTTTTCTTCATTAGCCTACTCCAATCGCATCTACCAAATCTTGTATCTTACTCTTTCAAAACTGGAGGTAACATTTACTATTTTATAAAGCTTTCCCAGATAAATTTTATTGTTGAGTTTATATGTATATGACATATAATAAATATCTGATCTATAGAATAATTGGAGGCTTCCCAAGTGTCGCTAGCAGTAAGGCACCCACCTGCCAATGCAGGAGACACAAGAGACTTGGGTTTGATCTCTGGGTCAGGAAGATTCCCTGGAGGAGGGCATGGTGATTCACTCCAGTATTCTTGCCTGGAGAATCCAATGGACAGAGGAGCCTGGTGGGCTCCAGTGCATAGGGTCACAAAAAGTCGAACATGACTGAAGCAACTAAGCGTGCACATAGAATAGCTATAATTGTTGGCTAAGGTTTCCATCAGGATTATTCTTTGTGCTTATTTAGCACTTTATTTGTGTGGGCAGTGAATCCCAGGAGCTCTGTAAGAGCAGGGATATTCATGTGTATTTCTCTGTGCTTAATGTCTAGTTGAGGGCCTGGCAAACAGATCTCTTCCTCCCCTCCCTCCATGTATATATACACAGATGCACTCACACACATTTACATATATATTTATATTTGTAATGCACTTACATTAAATAGCATGGATATCAGATTTTGGTCATGTTACCATCTTTGTTAAGCTTCATTTGCATTTTCTGTATGGAGTTCAAATGTCTTTTTCTCATAGCATATTCTTTCCTACCTTTTGCTTTTATTAATTGTGAGATTAATTATTCAGCCTGAGCAATACCTCTTTGCTAATATTTCACTGTCTGCACTCA
The DNA here is from genome assembly GCA_006410635.1 of Cephalophus harveyi. NCBI lineage: Eukaryota > Metazoa > Chordata > Mammalia > Artiodactyla > Bovidae > Cephalophus > Cephalophus harveyi. The sequence continues at coordinate 622,743 of SJYT01058575.1, read as the reverse complement.
GGCTTCATACGTTCAGCATTGTAACTATTACAGGACTAGGAAAGGCAGTATTTCATGAGGCTTAGAACATTCTTGAAAGAAAATGTGAATACTTGTTAAGGATGTGAATGCTTTCTAAAATAATCTAGTGCTTAACCAGAAGGAAAAATGTCTTCCAAAATTTCTATTCTCAGTGTTAGATAACTCTGCATGATGTATGTTTCTCTGTGTGTACACACATGTTTATGTATGTGAGCATATGTGTGCAAGTACATGTATGTGTATGCGTGTTTAACCCGAGTTGAAGTCTCCCATCTAGATTAAAAATTCTGCCTCTGTGCTTTTTCAATATTTTAAGTGCTCAGAGGATAATGCAATATTGCAAATTATTTTGACAACCCTACAGACATTGCTGTTAAGTATAGTGAATGAATGAATGAAAATACATGCTGATATTCTTGAAATGTATGAAAATGCATGGGAATACATGCTTATATGGCACCCAAGTAAAAGCATCCCACATCTTTCCCTTGTTTCACATGCATAATTGCTGGTTTCTTTTAATAAACTGGGATCATATCATATTCTACATCCAAACAGGGACTTGCAAAAGATTTTCACACTCATTGGTTATTAAAGTTTCCAAAGATCTAAATACTCGTAACATCCTGAGCCTGTGATTTTCAACAACGAAGCTTTAAATTCTTCTGACATTTAACGGAATTTTCTGTGGTGTTAAAACAGTGTTCTACACGAAATGCATTATAGAACATTTGATTTTTTCTTTCTGGGGAGAAAAAAGATAGGAATAATGAGCTCTTGATAAAGGAAACCCAGTTCAATTGGATTTTAAATATGCATGTTAAAAATAGATTGTGTACACATGAGATCTTGGATGATGCTTAATCAACAGTAATTGTATTTCAAGCAAGCATGCCCTTTCCATATTCTGTTTGGAATTCCCATGATTTGCCAGGATGTGTCATGCTCTGGAGTTGTGGCAGCTTCTGAATTTTTGTACTCGAGCCTCTTTTAAACCATTTGGAGTTAAAGGTCATGCCAGGTGTCACTGGAAAGATAACGTCCTACAGGGTGTCAGTAAAATCTGTGATATGATTTATTACTTGGAATCATATGTTGCTTGGATGGCAGCTGCTTTTGAATGGGTAGTCCTTCTCTTTTCTTAATGCTGACAGATGAAAAAGGAGATATCTGTTGAAAGAAGCCCCTTTAGTGCTAAATGAAAGTCTGAAGCTCACTAATTTTTACTTTATTTATGTATTTAAGAACTCGGTTGTCTAGCTGTCAAAAGTGGAAGAAAATATTCTGTACAGGCTGGAAAAAGTCTGCTCTTTTGTCCAGCAGGTTCATATCAGAAGTCTCTGCTGTGTGAAGTTCATTGTTGCTACTGTCTAACCTTTAGGTTTGGGCATCTTTTCCTATCTCTTGGTTTCCAGTGCTCTTTTATACCTGCCCACATCGCCAGGTCTTTCTTTTGTCTCTTTTTAAACCTAGTTTTAGTTGGTAGTCAAAAATGCACTACGGTATGGCATGTATGTGTTACCATGATTTTCATTTCTCAGATCACCCAAGGATACTCAAGCATAGCCAAACACCCGAGGTGGGTTTAGCCCTGGCTCTCCTGCTCCTGGAGAATGAGCCTCAGCTTACCCATACATATGATGGGATAAGTGAAGTTATACGTGATTTGAAAGTTTGGAAACTGTGAAGTACTAATTAATGTGGGAATAATGATTACTAATGTAACACATTCAGTAGTATACATTCCATTATCAGTAATCAGCCTGGAGGATGAATGTTGTGCTCCATTAAATAGAGAGAAATTCTTGGTGATTCCAAACTAACACCTCACGGGTATACCACTAAAATTGTTGGCTTTGTGGCAAGAACAATTACATTGCTTTTACTGTAGGTAAAATACCAAGTTTAGGGAAAATACTTAATTTAGGGAAAATACACCTCCCTTTGGGCTTTTATGTGTATGTTCAACATCTAATATTCAAATTAATGATTCCTGGAGCCCGCCTCACCTACTGCAAAGTTGACTTTCTTCTCTTTGACATTCTCCAGTTCCTCCTTCTTTCTCTTGTCTCTTCCTCAGGGTAGTTGGTCAGCCCAGTGTCAGAACTGAGTGCTTAATACAGCAGGAAAACCTGAAGGCTAGCTCAAGCCACCAGGGAGCAGATCAACCTTCATTTGTAATTCGGCCACGGTCGTCCTAGAAAGGACCTAGCCAGTCTGGCCACTGACTATCCACTGTGGTGAGGCCCACAGTGATCAGGCTCAGCAGTCATCCCAGGTCAGGTGGTAACTTCTCTGCATGGAGCTTCTCCTGAGAAAGGAGTACGTCAAGGCTGTATATTGTCACCCTGCTTATTTAGCTTATATGCGGTGTACATCATGAGAAAGGCTGGATGAAGCACAAGCTGGAATCAAGATTGCCAGGAGAAATATCAATAACTCAGATATGTGGATGACATCACCCTTATGGCAGAAAGTGAAGAAGAACTAAAGAGCCTCTTGATGAAAGTGAAAGAGGAGAGTGAAAAAGTAGGCTTAGAACTCAATATTCAGAAAACTAAGATCATGGCATCTGAGCCCATCACTTCATTGCAAATAGATGGGGAAGCAATGGAAACAGTGAGAGACTTTATTTTCTTGTGCTCCAAAATCACTGCAGATGGTGACTGCAGCCATGAAGTGAAAAGACGCTTGCTCCTTGGAAGACAAACTATGACAAAGCTAGACAGCTTATTAAAAAGCAGAGACATTACCAACAAAGGTCTGTCTAGGCAAAGCTATGGTTGTCTCAGTGGTCATGTATGGATGTGAGAGCTGGACCATGAAGAAAGCTGAGCACCAAAGAATTGATGCTTTTGAACTGTGGTGTTGGAGAGGACCCTTGAGAGTCCCTTGGACAGCAAGCTGATATAACCAGTCCATTCTAAAGGAGATCAGTCCTGAATATTCATTGGAAGGACTGATGCTGAAGCTGAAGCTCCAATACTTTGGCCTCCTGATGGGAAAAAATGGACTCACTGGAAAAGAACCTGATGCTGGGAAAGATTGAAGGCAAGAGAAGAAGGGGATGGCAGAGGATGAGATGGTTGGATGGCATGACCATCTCAATGGATATGAGTTTGAGTAAACTCCAGGAGTTGGTGATGGACAGGGAGGCCTGGCGTGCTGCAGTCCATGGGGTCACAAAGAGTCAGATGCGACTGAGTGACTGGACTGCTCTGATCTCTGTGTGGAGATCTGATAGGGGGAGAGTACNGGCATGACCATCTCAATGGATATGAGTTTGAGTAAACTCCAGGAGTTGGTGATGGACAGGGAGGCCTGGCGTGCTGCAGTCCATGGGGTCACAAAGAGTCAGATGCGACTGAGTGACTGGACTGCTCTGATCTCTGTGTGGAGATCTGATAGGGGGAGAGTACGGTGAGCTGGATATTGTACAGAAGGTTCACTCTGTGCCTCTGTTGGTCTGGACTATTGCTGAGCTTTACTGCATTTACACCAATTTCCCTCAAGACAGGCCCACAATTATGGGAGTCCTCATTCAGGAGGGGTTCAGCCTCAACCTCATGGTGAGTGATTGGTTATAGCCCTCCTGCAGGGTGAGCCTGGCCCCTGAGTCAAGACCTTATCAAGAGTCCCAAGTTCTGTTTGTGTCTTGAAGTCTCTGGTATTCTATCAACAGAGACCCTTTGATAAGGTCCAACCTCAAAAGAGCAGTCAGGGTCTCACAAGAGGTTCACTGGGCTTCTAGCAACTCTGGAAATTATAGGTCAGGATTCTTTGGAGAAAGAAAATCAATAGGATGTCCATCTATCTTTCAAAGACATTTATTAGGAGACACTGGTTCACATGACTATGGAGGCTGAGAAGTCCCCGGACTTTCCATCTTCAAGCTGAAGACCCAGGAAAGCCCAGGCTGCAGTCTGAAGGCCTGAAAGACAGATTGCTGATGGCACAACTTCTGTTTTGGGTCAGAAGACCTGAGCACCAGGAGCACCAAGAGTGCGAGCTCCATGGGCCAGCTCAGCAGCAGGGAGGGCTCGGACTCAAGCATCTCCGTCTTTTCTGTCCTCTTCAGCTCTCAACAGATTGGATGAGTCCCATCCACATTGGGGAGGTCCATCTGCTTTGCTCAGTCCACCGGTTCAGATGCTTCAGCCTGAAACATCCTCCCAGGCACCTGAGAGACGGTGTTTAGCTGGACGCTTGGGCCGCCCATGGCTTAGTCAAACTCGCTCAGAAAAGCAGCGATGGGCGGGGTAGGCACTCCCTTTGCCAGGTCTCCAGAAGTCTTCTTCTTCCCTTTCCCACAGCTTCCTAACCCCAGTTGAGTGTGTGTGTGTGTGTGTGTGTGTGTTTAAAGAATGCATTCCATTTCCTTGCCAGCAGAACCGGGAGACAAGTAGATTTTCTTGCTAAATAATTAAAAAATTCTACTTTTCTGGGTACCTGAATATCTACTGTACCGTACTGTCCTCAGTCATGTCTGACTCTTTGTGACCCCACAGACTGCAGTCTGCCAGGCCCTTCTGTCCGTGGGATTTCCCTGGCATGAATACTGCAGGGGGGTGCCATTTTCTCCTTCAGGGGATCTTCCTGACCTGGGGGATTGAACCCATGTCTACTGAGTCTCCTGCATTGGCAGGTAGATTTTTTACCACTGTGCCACCTGGGAAGTCCATTGGATGTATAGATTTTTACTAAAAATAAGCATATTTTTTACAATGTTTTCTAATGTATAAACATTTTATGTAAAGCCTTTGGTCAGTGTGGGAAAATCTGACTGAATATATATGATACATTTGGTTTTCAGAGTTATAAACAGTAAACTTGTAAGAATAGAGTATAATTTTAGAAATTTCAGATCCAAGAAAATAAACTCTTAAATAGAATACAGTTAGCAAGGTGTTAAATAAAATGTTATAAAAATGAAGGTGTTAGATGATAAATATGCTTGTCAATGTAGTTCTTATTTGTACCAATATTTTTAATTAAATAAAAGATGGTTAGCTTTAGATGTTGGTCAAGAATGGGTTACTATCGAGGATGGACAGTTATCACAGCTTTGCAGAGGAAATCTTCCCCATGACCTATGGCCTCATGCTTGTCACCTCTACTCTTATTTGGAAAGAAAAACAGGATACCTGGTCCAGTTCAATTAGCAATTTTAAAGATATATATTTCCTTATTAAGACAACGGGGACAATTTTAGGCATGCTGATACATGCCAAGAGGCTGTGTTAAAATTTTCCTTAGACTCCTTGGGTGTAGAGGAAATAGTGAATATAATTTAGGAATGTGAAAATCTTTGTATTTTATATTTGTGTTTAGTCTCTTGAAGTGAAGTGAAGTTGCTCAGTCATGTCCGACTCTTTGTGACCCCGTGGACTGTAGCCCACCAGCCTCCTCTGTCCATAGGATTCTCCAGGCAAGAATACTGGAGTGGGTGGCCATTTCCTTCTCCAGGGGATCTTCCCAACCCAGGGATCGAACCCAGGTCTCCTGCACTGTGGGCAGACGCTTTAACCTCTGAGCCACCAGGGAAGCCCATTTAGTCTCTTGGTCGTGTCCAACTCTTTGAAACCACATGGACTGTAGCCCTCCAGGCTCCTCTGTCCATGGGGATTCTGGACCTTCACTGCATTTTTACACATCTCATTTCCCCTGTTAGACTGTAAGCTCCTTGAGGGTAGAGGGCAGTACAGGGGGCTGTGAAGAGGGCAGCAAGGACTGGCCTTCACTGCATTCCAGGCAAGAATACTGGCATGGGTGGCCATGTCCTCTTCCAGGGGATCTTCCCAACCCAGAGACTGAAACAAGAATACTGGAGTGGGTGGCCATTTCCTTCTCCAGGGGATCTTCCCAACCCAGGGATCGAACCCAGGTCTCCTGCACTGTGGGCAGACGCTTTAACCTCTGAGCCACCAGGGAAGCCCATTTAGTCTCTTGGTCGTGTCCAACTCTTTGAAACCACATGGACTGTAGCCCTCCAGGCTCCTCTGTCCATGGGGATTCTGGACCTTCACTGCATTTTTACACATCTCATTTCCCCTGTTAGACTGTAAGCTCCTTGAGGGTAGAGGGCAGTACAGGGGGCTGTGAAGAGGGCAGCAAGGACTGGCCTTCACTGCATTCCAGGCAAGAATACTGGCATGGGTGGCCATGTCCTCTTCCAGGGGATCTTCCCAACCCAGAGACTGAATCCAGGTCTCCTGCATTGCAGATGGATTCTTTAGCATCTGAACCATCCGGGAAGACCATATTTTATATTTATGTTAATGTTAATATGACTTTATATTACTTACCATATGAAAGCAATACCATCAATATACATAAAATGTATAATGTAGCTCTAATGTTCTTAATAGTATGAGTGGTAAAAATGATTTGCCCTCAAGGAGCTTACAGTCTAATGGGAAATGAGACATGTGAAAATAAGATTTAAAACAAAGATGTTTGAATTGCGACTGACTGGAGACGAGGTAGGGCAGGAGAGTTTGGTTGGAGGAATTGACGTTTGTGGGGACTTTGAAGAAGAGAGAGAATGGAAACAGGCCTAAATGGGATGAGAGCATCACGAATAGACAGGAGCTAAGGCAGGACTAAATCTGCAGGTGGGAAGGTCGCGGGGAGGAGGTAACAGGGAAGAAGGTGAAAGAAGTCAGTAGAGACATTATGACGACCTCCAAGCATTACTCAGGAAAGGTTGGACTTTATGTTGAGATCAGTACGGCTCTTTCAAGAATTTTTACAGTGAAATAGGATGAACCAGGATAGAAAATGCCCTTGGATTAAGTAGTAGAAGGTGTAGACAAGGCAAGATGGTTTTGAAGGGTATGATCACGCTTTAGTTCAGGGATAGGCACACTTTTTTTGCTGCAGAGGGTCAGCTAGGGTACCTTTCGGCTTTGCCAATCTATGAGTCCTGCAACTGTTCAGTTCTGGTGTTGAAGTACAAAAGTAACCATAGACATTAAGATGGTTTTGAAGGGTATGATCACGCTTTAGTTCAGGGATAGGCACACTTTTTTTGCTGCAGAGGGTCAGCTAGGGTACCTTTCGGCTTTGCCAATCTATGAGTCCTGCAACTGTTCAGTTCTGGTGTTGAAGTACAAAAGTAACCATAGACATTGCGGAACAACTGGCTGTGTCTGTGTCCCATGAAAGTTTACTGATCCCACTTCAAGTTTTAATCTGATAAATGACCTTCAGGTAAGGAGGCAGCATTGCACTTTAGAAAGACATTGGGTTTGGATCACACATGCATGGATTTTAATCCTAGCTCTTATTCTAGCTACAAGAAAACAAATGTGATCGTGTGAGTCAAAGCATCGATCACTTAGCAGATATTCAGATAATGTAAGATTCTTTCCCTATATTCAATGTCATAAAGTTCACTCTAAAAAACAAGTCAGGTAGAAACAGTGTTCTTTCTTTTTCAAGAGCATATAATAAGCTCATGCTTACAGAGTCAATTTTCTGCGTTCTCAGTCACATTCAAGTACTTTCACATCCATGTTACTTCCCTGGTTTTATTTGCCTCTGTGGTCTGTTTGAAACATTTAATCCATCAGGCTGGTTGTGTTCTTTGTCTAAAGACTTATCACTGTTAATAAAAGCAACAACAGTGACCACAATGATAGTTACTATTTATTATAATTACCAGCCATTGTGTTAAATCTTACATAAATTACCTTATTAACTACTCACAACTACCCACAATGTAAGTAAGCACTATTGTTTTTATTTAAGAGATGAGAAAAATGAGAATAAGGAAGCTTGTTTCCAAAGCTAGACATCTAGTAAGTTAAATAACTAGTTTTCAAACTACTTTCTGCTTCTCTATGGTTTCTGAATTGTTCTTCCCTTGAATTTTTATCCCTTCTGCATCCATCAAAATATGATCAAATTTGGTTTAAATCTATTCCTTTTCATAAAATATTTCTTGAGGTCCTCAGCTCCCTTTGATCTTTCCCATCTTTCACATCTGGTATTATTTAGAATCTTTTGCCATTTGCTATATTAGTCTCTGGATGTTTGGGTCTTACATGAAAGGGGACTTTAACTTTCTCAAGTGCTATGACCAACTCAACCATTATTTTGTTTGTGCCTACTATATGATGTAACTTATAGGTCCTTGAACATTCAGCAAATGTTTACTGAACTCTTGCTAGATGCTACATGATATGAGGCTTCTAAAATGATGTGACGAAGGAGGACCCAGGAGAAAAGACCAGTTTCCAGTTTCAAATGTGAGCATAGACTTCTTGGGCTACGGAAGAAAGGCAAATTCAAACTAGGGAAGGGTAAACTGGGTAATTTGGGTGAACCAGGAAAATTGAGTCTGTACTGAGAAATAACCTGGTTCCTTCAGAGATCCACTTGAAGGATGTGAAGGAATAAGTAAGAATTATCCTTAAAGGCTGGGCATTCCAAACTTTATGTATGTCTAGTTTCTGAAATTATAGCATGCCTATTCCTGTCTGCAGTAAAACACTGGCAAAGACAAGAAAAAGTATTCATCGTGGTGGGAAGCTGGGCTGTGATGACAAGTGGTATAAGTCATGGAAATTGTCAGAAGAGAATAAGGACAAGTAGGGGGTTGGGGGCAGCAGAGATGGGTTTCCAAAACCACAGTGGCCAGGGAAGGGATCTCCAGTTCCCACCGGCCTGTGACGCGGACTTTGAAATTGTAAATGGTTTTGTGGGTAATGCACAAGATGTAAGTTCTTGTCACATGATCCAAGGTGCCACCATTTTGGAGGTTACAACTACCCAAAAATACAGGATGCGTTTGATGCAATCTTTCTGCATAATGTAATCAGGGAAACTGAGGAGTGCTTTGCACTATTAGACAACAGTCAAGGGTAGTTAAAGACAGTCAGGTTGCCTCACTGCATGTAGCTGCTCACACTTGGGAAAACCTCGGGAAACCAGGTATGGATTTAATGAGTCACAGATTTTATTACCTGTCCAACCAGTATTTTAAATAGCACTTGTTTTTCCTTTCATGTCAAATGCAAAATGAAGTAAGTGGCTTTGAAAATCATTACTTGGAGAGACAAAAGGAAGGGTCATGATCTCAGCTTTTAAATTGGTCCAAAGAGATGCTGAAGGCAAGCATAGTCCCTTCGGGGATTCGTAAGGGAGTGATAATATGAGGCTGCAGGACAAATGCCATTCTGTGTAGGACAGAATTCAGATTACAGGGCAAGCACTGTTGTGCGAGTAAGCGGCTACCGTTCCTCATCAAGCAGCTAAGCTCTGGACTTTAACACTCTGGTCTTTTAATGGGTCCCCAGGAGAACGTCTTCTTGGTTGACCAGAAGCTAGAGGCAGCATGAGTTCTCTGGAGGCCTCGTTTAATCTCCTCGTGTGACGCAAAGAAATCCATCGGCATCACCAGGGAAACAAGGACATTCACAAGTTTCTATCAGACCAGCTGGATTTCAGAGGAAACTAATTGGCATTTTTGAATAATGCTGGGGAAGAGAACAATCAGTAGGAAGGTGGTGAATTTGTCAAAGAGTCCTAAAATATCAAGGCCTCCAGAAAGCTGAGGTTTCATTTTCAGTATTGATTAAAAAACTCTACCCGGGGCTTTATAAATAAAGGAAAGGAAGTTCTGGGGGAAAATTTCCAGTTTCCATTGAGAAGTGTTTCAGGAGACATAATTAACAGGAAAATGATGATGATGATGGTAGTAGTAATAATAATAGTTAGTAGGCTTGTATGTATTCTCTCTTTCCTCAAAATTTAATGATTGAAGCCACAAAGCAGGAAGCTGTATTCCTCTACAGCATGAACATATCAGTTATATATGTCAGATGGAATTGATGCAGTTATAAGAAAATAGAAGGAAATGCATATTATCTGAATACTTACTGTGCACTTGGCCCCAGACAGAAGCTTTATCTGTGTTTATATAACTATATGTGTGTGTATATATATATAGATACACCCTAACTTTAATAAAAATGCTGTCAATTATTAGTTAAGGTGAACTTTCAACACCAAAACGTGCTTTTCCCCATGCAGCTATAAGTGAGACAGTTGAACACAATATATGTGTTCTTCCAAGAATTAGGTCAAGTTCACCACGTGTCTGGCAGAATACTGCAGAGCCTTCTGGTCTACCTTGAGGCCCCTCTCCATGGGGCATGACTCCAGGGTAAGCAGAAGCACAATTTGCAGGAAGGAAACTATTGTCATTATGGTTCAGAATGATCACACCCTCGAGATGAACTGGCTTCTGATGAGTATTGGTAGCTTTTGCTCTGAAAAAAAAAACAAAACAAAACAAAAACAAACCAAGGGGTTTTCTGAAACCACAAATGGATAGAAGGAAAGACTTTATGGAAGTCTACTTTTAGCAAATTACCTCTTTGATCAGCAAATGCCTTGACATCTTTCATATTGTTTTCATACAACCTCTCTGTACGGTAAGATGAAAATCAGATGAAATCCTGTGCTGAATTTAGTAATGCCAATCTGAAGACTCTGTAATCCCTAGATAATGAAGAAGTAATAGGAAAACGGGGGCAGTAAAGGACTCCACGGGGTTTATCTTTTGTGTCCAGGAAATACTGTGAGACTTTTAAAGAGGTGGGAGCTGGATTCCCTGGCATGGTTCAGGGCTGGCACAGGGGTTGAGTGTGATTCCCTCAGATGCAAGGGAGATCACTCGTCCCCCATCTATGGACACAGAGTCAGGCTTACTTGACCCTGTGGAGAAAAGCTTAGTTTTTAAATGAAACACATTAGCCTGCTTCCTAGAGGAACCAAGAAAGGATTATGCTGAGTGGTTCTGGGGAGAACTGAAGGGATAACAGGGTCCCACCTCCTCTGTCCCCATGTGCCAGATGCGTCATGCAGCTCAGATCTCTTCAGGGGCCTGACGAAGTGAAGGAGGTCCTGTCAAAGGTGTGGGCGTGAGCGGGGGTGGGCAGGGGTGGACCTATGATCTGCAGCAATCTCTTTCAACTTCAAGTTGAGGAAGCAGTGAAGAAAACCTGGGAAGGGTGACCCGGTGGGGGGTGGGTAGGCGGCGTCCTGCTGGTGCTCACACGTGGGCAGACGTGGCTGGGCAGTGGGATTCTACACAAGCAGTGTCCAGGCTGTGCTCGCCCCGCAAGAAGGGGAGGCGTTTGAGACGCTGCAGTGTGGCCCTGGTGATCCTCCAAGCTGGTGTGTTTGCTGGCTGAGCGGAGCAGGTCTGCCTCCAGATTCTGCTCTCTGACATGGGCACAGCCCCACAGACAGTTTCTCCCTCATCCGTGTAAAGATTGCCTTTGCAGGTGGTGCTGGTGGTAGAGAATCTCCCCGTGGTGCAGGAGACACAGTTGTCGAGGGTTCGATCTCTTGGTGCGGAAGATCCCCTAGAGCAGGAGATGGCAACCCACTGCAGAACCCTTGCCTGGAGAAGTCCATGGACAGACGAGCCTGGTGAGCTGCAGTCCATGGGGTCACAGAGTCGGACACGACTGAGCGACCGAGCAGTGTGGAGTTTGCTCCTCATTCGCAGTGAGCTGCTCCTTGGCACCCTGTCCTCTGTACCTTCCTCTGAGTGCTGACCTGCCAGGACCAGGTACACTCAAGTCCCTTTCCTTTCAGGCCGGCCCTTTGTCTTCGAGATGTTATTTCTATTGAGTATTTTGAGACTTAGTTAACCTGCAATAAAATAATGGACAAAAATAGTTGGGATCTCTTTTGAGGTTGTGTAAGTAAAAGCATAGACATGGTATCCTTTGAACTTGATTGCAATCTTCTTCATCCACAAGTTGGGAAGAATGATAGTCACCAACTTAATGGGTTATTGGGAAAGTTAAACAAGAGAATGTACTTACCATCTAGTGAAAGTGAAAGTTGCTCAATCATGTCTGACTCTTTGCGACCTCATGGATTCTCAGTCCATGGAATTCTCCAGGCCAGAATACTGGAGTGGGTAGCCTTTCCCTTCTCCAGGGAATCTTCTCAACCCAGGCATTGAACCCTGGTCTCCTGCATTGCAGGCGGATTCTTTACCAGCTGAGCCACAGGGGAAGCCCAAGAATCCTGGAGTGGGCAGCCTATCCCTTTTCCAGAGGATCTTTCCGACCCAGGAATAGAACCAGGTTCTCCTGCATTGCAGGCGGATTCTTTACCACCTGAGCTCTCAGGGAAGCCCTACTACCTAGTAGTATTCAGAAAGTATATGGTTTAGCTGGTGAAAGACAAGCAACAGCTGTAGCTGGAATTATTTTGTCCTATCTTAGAATAAGAAAGAATTTTAATGGGGAGAAACTCTTCAATGTGAATAATCTGACATTTATGGTACTGTATGAGTTATATGAGGATTATGCCATTCCAGTTATGAACAGACATTCAAAACCTTAAAAGCAGGCTTATTTGTTATTCAAAGGAAGATTGCAATAATGTGGTTTTTATTACCTGTGGCCTCTAATGGGGTTTTGAGACTAGGTTTCTATTTGGGTTCTGAAAGTTGGGAGCTCCTTTGCTGCCATATTTTCATTATCATTTCTGTTCTGTTCAGCCTCCCTAACTTAATTTCTAGTTTGGTATTTCTCAAAGTGTGTCCCATGGGCCACCTCCATTAGGATTATCTTCCAGGGATTTTTTAAGAGTGCAAACTCATTTCAAAAATTGGAATAAGAAATATGCATTCTAGAAAAGCTTTACTGGTAATTCTAAAGTTTGAGAAATGCTGGAAGTTTCAACCAGCCATTGTTTACCTCAATTATACATTTCTCAAGTCATCTCATGTGCTTCTATCAAATATTTCACTTTCTTCCAAGTATAGAAAATAGCATATAGAATATAAAAGGCCCAAAGAAGAGCTTAGAACCCATATTCCCAATCTTTTTTGTTAATTAACTCCTTTCAGTTCAGTTCAACTCAATTCAGTCGTGTCCGATTCTTTGTGACCCCATGGACAGCAGCATGCCAGACTTCCCTGTTCTTCGCTAACTTTCGGAGCTTGCTCAAACTCATGTCTATTGAGTCGGTGATGCCATCCAACCATCTCATCCTCTGTCATTCCCTTCTCTTCCTGCCTTCAATCTTCCCCAGCATCAGAGTCTTTTCCAAACATAACATAAATCGAAAGATCTTCTACTTAAAGTAATCTATTGTATAGATTTTCATATGAAGATTGACTAACCCCTGCTCATCATGCTGTCTTATCATATAATGTGCTTATGCTTATCCAGAAAGTTAGTGTAGATGCCGTGGTGTAGGGACACACAGGCGCTTCTCTGATCCTTTCACCTTGTCATTTGAAACAAATTATATATGAGTTCTGCTTGCTTCAGTTTGGTTACCTTAATAAAGAGTTATAAATACTCATTTAATGATATCAAATTATTTTATTATAGTAATATTAGTTTTTTTCTTTCCTGCTAAAAGAAACCATTTCTATGGGAGATTTCTGCTTATTTGTATTATTTGCAAAAATGCATCCTGACAGGACTGAGATGAGGCAGAGGGATAAGAAGTTGCCCTGGGCTTTGCTTCTAAAAGTGCTTTAAGATACAAACTCACAAAGGACAGTAACTGAGATAATGAATTTTTGTGCCAAAAGATGATGTTAAGATTAAAGTGCCAGTGAACAGGATTCTCTTTATAAAACCCAAAACTGTAAACAATAATATTTAATAACAACAAAAAATAGTTAAAGTGGAATTTGGAAGTTGCTTCCTACGTGATGGAGAAGATTCTCAAGCAGATCTGGTGAGAATGCACACTTGTTAAATGTGTGAAATTAGCGGGTTCATCTGACAGCCGTTGTCTTTAAGTCTCAAAAATGAGTTTGTGGGTGAAAACCGTTCCAAGAGACTCGTGTAAACGTTTTATTTCCTTAGGAGCAAAAATCCAGATCAAAAATGGAGTTGGCCTGTTATAGGAATAGGTCCTCCCAGTAAACCGGGGGTTGTTTTTCTTTAAGCAGCAGTTATTTTCATGTAATGACTTTGATAGAAGTGAAAGATCTGGGAATTTATTTATTTACTTATTTATTTAATGATTAGGCTAGAGAAAGAAAACCTTTTTACCCGTGAGCATGAATGCGTCCAGGGATGCACCTGACTGTCCATCACATGGGAAGCATGTCCAGACAGGTGGCCGCTCTGGAGACGGCTCCATCCCCATCCCTGGAGATACAGGAACAAGTTGCAGCCGGGCCTGGCTGGGCGGCTGGGCAGCCAGAGAGTCTGGAGAGAGACCGCTGCTTCTTGAAGCCAAGAAAGTGTGTGTTGACTCTGCGTTTCACATTTTTTTCCGTTTGAAATTAGTTGTTCGTCCTATCAATCACTATTCACTATTTTTTTTTTTTTTTTTTTTGGAGGCCTTGGGTGAAGCTGACAGGGTTTAGTATTTTTAGCTCCTCTATCGGATTAATGCTTTTCTTTTTGGCTCTAACAAAGCAGCGCACGTCACAGGTTAAGATGTAGACAAGAGGCTCAATACTTGGGAAAATTCTTGTGGACTTAATAAGGCACTTTTACTAATTTTCTTTTTCCCATAGAAATCTGAAGAACTCTTTCAGGATACAGCCTTTTAAAAAAACATTCTTCCCAAGGGTCTTTATATCAATAATACATAGCTCCTCTCTTCCCCAGAAACAATGGAAGCTTTCCAGGAAGTTATTGTCAGTGACCATTGAAGGTGGAAAACCTCCAAAGAACCATCCATGGTCTTTAAGAAATGAAAAACTTTTGAAAAAAAGTCCATTATTTAAAATAAAAATTCCTCCTTTACAAAAAGAGATACTTAAAGCAGCAAAATCTGTTCTAATAAACCTGGTAAAACATTGCTAATAAGTGACTTTATTTTTTTTGAAGAGAAAGCATAGCCAGAAGAGCTAAGTAGTATTAAGAAATTGAAAAAGCAAATTTCATTGGTAGGTCCAGGTACAAAAATTATGAGGCTCAATAAAAAAAATAAAGCCATGAAAACCTCTTGCTCAAAAAGCAGGGGAAAATGTAGTTAAAGTAATAAGTTTTACTGTTTAAAATATTTTAGTACTTATAACAGGAGTAACAGTGATACATGAGTCACAGCATGGACATACACATTTTAAAAATAATACTTTTGGTGTTATTTTGTGTAATATAGTAAATACCATTTTATTAATGTGACATTAATTGATTATATGATTTTTCTAGCTCACTTTACTGGAAAGTCATTTATTAGATCACTGAAACTTCATTTTCAATTGCTCTGCATGTATGCCTCATTTTATTGCCCCTTACAGATTCTTTGTTTCGTAGAAATTGAAGGTTTGTGGCAACCCTGGGTCAGGCATATATATCAGCACCATTTTTCCAACAGCAGTTGTTCACTTCATGTCCTCATGTCACATTTTGCTAATTCTGACAATATTTCAAGCTTTTTCATTATTATGTTTGTTACTGTAATTGATCAGTGATCTTCAGAATTGCTATTGGAATTATTCTGGGGCATCATGAATCAAGGCCGTAAAAGATGGCGAGTTTAACTGATAAATGTGTATGTTCTGACTCGTCCAGTGACCAGCCACTCCCTCACATCTCTCCATCTTCTTGGGCCTCCCTGGTGTCTGAAACACAAGAAAATTGAAAATAGGTCAATTAATAACCCTACAGTGGCCTTAAAGTGTTCCAGTGAAAGCAAAGTCAATTGATGCCATACACATCATTGTTGTCTTATTGTAACAAATTGCCATGTTTACCCCGATCTTCAGCAACCGCCACGCTGATCAGTCAGGAGCCACCAGCACTGAGGCAGGACCTTCCACCAGCAAAGAGATTACGCCTGCCAGAAGACTGAGATGATGGTTAGCATTCTTTAGCAATAAAGTATTAATTAAGGTATGTACTTTTTAAAGATATAACAATATTATACACTTAATAGAATACAGTATAAACATAACTTTTATATGCACATGAGGGTTAGTCTCTCAGCTGTGTCTGACTCTTTGCGACCCCATGGACTGTAGCCCACCAGGCTCCTCTGTCCACAGGATTCTCTAGAAACAATACAGGAGTGGGTTGCCATGCCGTTCTCCAGGGGATCTTCCTGACCCAGGGATCAACCCTGAGTCTCCTGCGTTGCAGGCAGATCCTTTACCGTCTGAGCCACCAGGGAAGTTCTTTATATGTACTGGGAAACCAAGTGTTTATTATCACTTTATGGAGATATTCACTTTATTGTGATGCTTTGGAGCCAAACTTGAAATATCTGTAAAGTATACCTGCAATTGAAAATGACATTGATTTCTCATGGTAAATGCCAGATCACAAACAATGTTTGATTTTTTTTTTTTTTAATTTGAGAGGGGTCCTTTTGCTGATGTAACTTTGGTTGTAACAACATCGGAGTATATTTCTGATAAATCACTCCCAAATATAAATTTTTGTATATTTAAATTGATTCTCACTGAACAAGTTTTCTAAAAAGGTTTAACTCTTCATACAAATCAGTTTTGTGCAAGTTTGAATTTAAGTGTAAATTTATAAAATGCCATTTTAATGTTTGCTCTGACATTTTCTGAAGTTTGTGGGAGTTGTAGAGGAAACTGGAAGTGACTTCATTATTTGTATATAATACCGAATTCATGTTTATGAACTTTATTACTATAGCTTCAATTGCAAGGAAGAAAGATTTGTCTCCCTTATTGATAAGTGGTTTGTGTGAAGCTTCACAGGCTTCTTTTCCATATAATATTTGCTCTTAAAATGTAATTTCTATTCCTAAGCTTGTGGATACTTGGTTTGTAATGCACTAGCTTTCAAGACCAGAGACAATAAACTCTTTAAAAAAATTCTGATAACCTCCTGAGAAGCATTATGCTGATGACCATGTAGTCATGTATGGATGTGAGAGTTGGACTATAAAGAGAGCTGAAGTGAAGTGAAGTCGCTCAGTCGTGTCCAACTCCTTGCGACCCCGTGGACTATAGCCTGCCAGGCTCCTCTGTCCATGGGATTCTCCAGGCAAGCATACTGGAGTGGGTTACCATTTCCTTCTCCAGGAGATCTTCCCGACCCAGGGATTGAACCCGGGTCTCCCACATTGCAGGCAGACGCTTTAACCTCTGAGCCACCAGGGAAGCATTTGTGTGAAGCTTCACAGGCTTCTTTTCCATATAATATTTGCTCTTAAAATGTAATTTCTATTCCTAAGCTTGTGGATACTTGGTTTGTAATGCACTAGCTTTCAAGACCAGAGACAATAAACTCTTTAAAAAAATTCTGATAACCTCCTGAGAAGCATTATGCTGATGACCATGTAGTCATGTATGGATGTGAGAGTTGGACTATAAAGAGAGCTGAAGTGAAGTGAAGTCGCTCAGTCGTGTCCAACTCCTTGCGACCCCGTGGACTATAGCCTGCCAGGCTCCTCTGTCCATGGGATTCTCCAGGCAAGCATACTGGAGTGGGTTACCATTTCCTTCTCCAGGAGATCTTCCCGACCCAGGGATTGAACCCGGGTCTCCCACATTGCAGGCAGACGCTTTAACCTCTGAGCCACCAGGGAAGCCCATAAAGAGAGCTGAGCGCCGAAGAATTGATGCTTTTGAACTGTGGTGTTGGAGAAGACTCTTGAGAGTTCCTTGGACTGAAAGGAGATCCAGCCAGTCAATCCTAAAGGAGATCAGTCCTGAATATTCTTTGGAAGGACTGATGCTGAAGCTGAAACTCCAGTACTTTGGTCACCTGATGCAAAGAACTGACTCATTTGAAAAGACCCTGATGCTGGGAAAGCTTGAGGGCAGCAGGAGAAGGGGATGACAGAGGATGAGAGGGTTGGATGGCATCACTGACTCGATGGACATGAGTTTGAGTAAACTCCAGGAGTTGGCGATGGACAGGGAAGCCTGGCACGCTGCCGTCCATGGGGTTGCAGAGAATCAGACACGACTAAACTGAACTGATGACCACGTGCATAGCTGTATTTTGTAATAATTTACCGACAAATTCGGCTGGTAGTTTCTGCCCAGGTGCTCAGGCTGGAAAGCTGATGGTTGTGCAGCCGCCACAGGTATCAGCTCCAGAGAGATGGGCACTTGTTGCCCCAGCCCTCATCCCAGGCCGTCCCCGAGTGCAGCATCTCTGCCTCCCACAGCTGTGGCTGCCATTTCAGCCACCAAGCTGATCAAAAGTCCCAACTTGGCCACCTCCTCGAGGGTCCGCCGCTGCTCCAGGACGGCACCACTGCGCTGGGCCAGTGGCCTGTGCCGGCGCCCAGTGGGGGTCTGAAGGCTCCATCCTGCCCACGCGTAGGCCCACAGTTGCAGTTCCGCGGTGCCGTCTGATTTCACTTGAAAAAATCAAGTTCAAAAGTAAGGTTATTTTCAGACAAGGCCACAGCGCATCAAACCAATCATGAGGCCCTTTGCAGCACACGATGCTGCGCAACTGCTCTGGACACCCAGAAAGCCAGCTCTGTCTGCAGGCAGAGTTACCTAGAAATACGCAGTGATCTCAACTTTTTGAGAAACTTGTTGCTAAGATGCAGCTAGGACGGTAGAGATATGAACCGACTGTGGAGGGGCCATCAGTGGGAAATTATAAAAGAACGTTGAAGAACAGCTCAAACTACGAGGTTGTTTTCATATGCATGTATGGCATAGAGGCCACTGATTGGTGTCACTTTTTTTTTTTTTTTAAAATGAACTATAATCACAGTGTATTATGAATAATTTCCACATCTGGTTTCCTTAAAGACTCAGAAGTTCAAGACATTAGTGATTTAATCTGAACACAGAAATCTTGGATAAATTTTTTCTCTCCTGTTATTTCGTAGTTGCCTTTTCCATATTTTATTTGAGAACAACTATTTTTAACGATTTAACTTTGTAGTACTTTCTAGAGTACCACAGAGTATTCAATTCAATTTCATAGAAATCTTTCTTTTGGGGGCTCATACAGTATTGGTTTTTGTAATAGTTATTCAAGTGATTTCAATTACAAGTTCAGCTATTGTAATCAAGATTGGGAGCATACACAATGAACTCTTTAGAGTAAACAGTTCAACTGGAGAGGAGATAGCAGAGCCATGAATACTCAAATATATCACAGACATCAACCAGATTGTTTTTATAGTGAAATTGAGAGCATGGGTTTCTGGCAAGTCAGTTAAATGGAAGTTGATTAAGAATGGGTCTATTGTAGCAGTTCATCTCCGCTGTATATAATGTGAGATACAAATATTTAGCTCTAAATACACTTTTATAAAGGTCTGTTCTCAAAAGCATTCACAGATAATTATTTTGATTTTACTTAAAAAATGAAACGATTGAGTTTAAGTAGCTCTCTAGTCTTCTAATGATCCACAGGTCTTTATTTTTATTTTTTCTTATTCTGCTTTGTAAGCTTCTTGAATCTTAGAAGTTAGCCTATGTATTGGATAGCCAATACATGTGAAATTGGTTTCTTGTTTGAAGACTGCTTTCCTAAGCCTATAGTGTCACCCTCTGTGTGTGTTTGTGCATTTGTGTGTCTCTCTGCTTAGAGGATTTTGTCATAAAAGGCACTAGTTAGGTGAAGACATTTACTAACATTTCACTTATTAGGTGAAACAGACATTACATGGCCCTTGTTTCAACTGAGTGGCTTCTTTGATCTTCTGGATAGTCTAAATTTTTTTTCCTTGGGTGAAAAAAGAATTGTTTTTGTTGTGCATTCACTAAGTGGTATTCAGCTCTTTGGAACTCCATGGACTGCGGCATGCCAGGCTTCCCTGTCCTTCACTGTCTCTCAGAGTTTGTTCAACTTCGTGTCCATTGAGTCAGTGATGCTATCTAACCGTTTCATCCTCTGCTTCCCATTTTTGCCTTTAATCTTGCCCAGTATCAGGGTCTTTTCCAATGAGTCAGCTCTTCGCATCAGATGGCCAAAATATTTCAGCTTCAGCATCAGTCCTTTCAAAGAAATAAGCATATCAACATCTAAATGCACTGTGTTAGCTCATAGTTGATTAGTTCTTATCAAATGGTGCTTTGGTGTCATGCCATTGACATGAATTTTGGGTCTCAGAAGAAATACTGACAAACTATTTTTGCATTTTTCATAGACATATTTTTGAGGACATAGTTCAATAAATTCAATAAGTCTTCTGTATGAGGGACTAACATGTAAATTTCTTTACTATCCTAGTATGAGAAAAAAGCTGTGCTTATTTCAAAAGACCATTTCTATGTTTTTTTCTATGATCAGGCACTCAGAGTCAGATCATTTACCCTCTGCTAATTACTGCAAAGGAGCTTAGCACATGTATTCATCAGCTTCATTTTTTCAAAGCTATAGTTTTTCCAGTAATGTACAGATGTGAGAGTTGGGCCATAAAGAAGGCTGAACATGGAAGAAATAATCTTTTGAATTGTGGTGTTGGAGGAGACTCTTTTGAGAGTCCTTTGGACAACAATGAGATCAAACCAGTCAATCTTAAAAGAAATCAACCCTGAATATTCATTGGAAGGACTGATGCTGAAGCTGAAGCTCCAATACTTTGGCCACCTTGTGCAAAGACCCAGCTCACTGGAAAAGATCCTGATGCTGGAAAAGACTGAAGGCAATAGGAGAAGGGGATGACAGAGGATGAGATGGTTGGATGGCGTGATTGACTCGATGGACATGAGTTTGAGTGAATTAGACAGTGAAGGACAGAGAAACCTGGGATGCTGCAGTCCGTGGGGTTGCAAAGAGTCAGACATGACTGAGCAACTGAACAATGGCATATTCAGCATATTTATTTTTAAAAAATCTTGCTACAATTTGTTAACATTTTAATACACATCACTTAAAATCATTTTTGTGATGGACTAGAATGAAAATAAGCATGAGTACTATTAACTCATGAGTTCTTTTTTTCCCCTCATTTTCATCTTCATGTGTTTCGTTATTATTATCAGGTGCTCCTAAGGAGAGGGACCTGTTTCTCTGATGCTGGCTACTATGTTTCCTTACATTCACATCAGTTCAGTTGCTCAGTCGTGTCCGACTCTTTGCGATCCCATGAATCGCAGCACGCCAGGCCTCCCTGTCCATCACCAACTCCCGGGTTCACTCGAACTCATGTCCATCAAGTCTGTGATGCCATCCAGCCATCTCATCCTCTGTTGTCCCCTTCTCCTCCTGCCCCCAATCCCTCCCAGCATCAGGGTCTTTTCCAATGAGTCAACTCTTCGCATGAGGTGGCCAAAGTACTGGAGTTTCAGCTTTAGCATCATTCCTTCCAAAGAAATCCCAGGGCTGATCTCCTTCAGAATGGACTGGTTGGATGTCCTTGCAGTCCAAGGGACTCTCAAGAGTCTTNAATGAGTCAACTCTTCGCATCAGGTGGCCAAAGTACTGGAGTTTCAGCTTTAGCATCATTCCTTCCAAAGAAATCCCAGGGCTGATCTCCTTCAGAATGAACTGGTTGGATCTCCTTGCAGTCCAAGGGACTCTCAAGCGTCTTCTCCAACACCACAGTTCAAAAGCATCAGTTCTTTGGTGCCCAGCTTTCTTCACAGTCCAACTCTTACATACATACATGACCACTAGAAAAACCATAGCCTTGACTAGATGGACATTTGTTGACAAAGTAATGTTTCTGCTTTTCAATATGCTGTCTAGGTTGGTCATTACTTTTCTTCCAAGGAGTAAGCATCTTTTAATTTCAGGTCCATACAATTTCTTATTCTTTATTGAGCCCATATTTGCATGAAATGTTCCCTTGGTTCTCTAATTTTATTGAAGAAATCTCTAGTCTTTCCCATCTATTGTTTTCCTCTATTTCTTTCAATTGAACACGGAGGAAGGCTTTCTTATCTCCTCTTGATATTCTCTGGAACTCTGCATTCAAATGGGTATACCTTTCCTTTTGTCCTTTGCTTTTCACTTCTCTTCTTTTCACAGGTATATGTAAGGCCTCCTCGGACAGCGATTTTGCTTGTTTGCATTTCTTTTTCTTGTGGATGGTCTTGATCCCTGTATCCTGTACAATGTCATGAACCCCTGTCCATAGTACATCAGGTACTCTGTCTATCAGATCTAGTCCCTTAAATCTACTTCTCACTTCCACTGTATAATCATAAGGGATTTGATTTAGGTCACATTTGAATGGTCTTGTGGCTTTCCCCACTTTCTTCAATTTAAGTCTGAATTTGGTAAAAAAAAAAAAAAAAAAAAAAAAGATGACAAATGAGCTCAGAGGAGGATGCAGCTGTCAGTCCAAACAGAGTTCTGTTTTGTCACCATCTTCAGTGAAAAGGTAACTGTTTGAGATTATCACGTGTGAAATTATCACTGAAATAGGACAAAAGGTCTTCTGACTCACTGATTCAAAACGCATTCTTACATTGATGTATGGAGCCTGGGACTATGAGAACTGGAAAAACTGAGCTTGGAGAGTTGTGCTTCAGTCATTGTATATAACACTGGTTTTGGGGGGTTCCTGGGCTTCCCTGGTGGCTCAGACAGTAAAAATCCACCTGCAATTCAGAAAACCCAGGTTTGATCCCTGGATTGGGAAGATCTCTTGGAGAAGGGAATGGCTACCCACTCCAGTATTCTTGCCTGGAGAATTCCATGGACAGAAGAATCTTCAGGGTTAAAGTCCATGGGGTCACCAAGAGTTGAACGTGACTGAGTGACTAACACTGTTGCTTTATTTTGGGACATGTGGAGGCGTTGGCGAAGAAGGACTGTGGGCTTCTTGTTTTCAGGTTACTGTTTGCAAAGTAGGGATAGGAAATGGTGAACTTCAGCTCAACCTTCTGATGTGTCCAACTGGCTTCCAAAAACGTGGTGGGCCGGACCTGAGTGTAGAGTGAAATAACTCTGGAGCTACCATGGAGTGAGTATGTGTATTCTTACCTGGAAAAGTAAGACCCTAAGTGGCCTCTCGGGGGGTTCAAGGGTCTCATGGCTGGAGATCCAGAGCATGAGTTGGCGTCTCACACAGGTAGAACCCTTCAAAGGAGAGGAAGAGTGATGACTGGATCACAAAGATGTCAGAAGTCAAAGAGCACACGTGCTATTTCACCAACACGAGGGATCTTTTTTTTTTTTTTTCCTGTTGAAAGGCTTTGATATCATCATCTTGAAGTGATTCTTAAAAAAACTAAGTTTTAATAATTCAGTTTTCATCATTTTGCAATTTTAAATGCAAATGAGTTTCAAACTGCATGGAATGAATGTGGTGTTTTATGGAAAATGAAAATGATTTATAATGCTATTCAGTTTATCCCTGAATGGAATCTTACAGATTGACCCTAATTATAATTTTTCTTTTTTTTCCCCCTCAGAGACTTAACATACCTATTTTTTACACACTAAATTTCATAATAACTTTTTATCTTTTAATTTAAACTCACACCTAAAGAAAAAAGACTTGAAAGATATATAATGTGTGGTAGTGATGATCTCTGGAGGGTAGAATGATGGGAGCCTATTCACTCTTCTATATTTTAAAAATTATCTTCATGAAACATGTATTGCTTTTATAATCAAACTGAGTGTGTGATGAACTATGAACAGAGGTTCATGACACTGTACAGGAGACAGGGAAAAAGACCATCTCCAAGAAAAAGAAATGCAAAAAAGCAAAATGGCTGTCCGAGGAAGCCTTACAAATAGCTGTGAGAAGAAGAGAAGTGAAAAGCAAAGGAGAAAAGGAAAGATATACCCATTTGAACAGAATTCCAAAGAAGAGCAAGGAGAGATAAGAAAGCCTTCCTCAGTAATCAATGCAAAGAAATAGAAGAAAACGATAGAATGGGAAAGACTAGAGATCTCTTCAAGAAAATTAGAGGTACCAAGGGAATATTTCATGCAAAGATGGGCTCAATAAAGCACAGAAATGGTATGGACCTAACAGAAGCAGAAGATATTAAGAAGAGGTCACAAGAATACACAGAAGAACTGTACAAAAAAGATCTTCATGACCCAGATAATCATGAAGATGTGATCACTCACACTCAACTGGAGCCAGACATCCTGGAATGTGAAGTGAGGTGGACCTTAGGAAGCATCACTACGAACAAAGCTAGTGGAAGTGATGGAATTCCAGTTAAGCTCTTTCAAATTCTAAAAGATCATGCTGTGAAAGTGCTGCTCTCAATATGCCAGCACATTTGGAAAACTCAGCAGTGGCCACAGGACTGGAAAAGGTCAGTTTTCATTCCAATCCCAAAGAAAGGCAATGCCAAAGAATGCTCAAACTACCGCACAACTGCACTCATCTCACATGCTAGCAAAGAAATGCTCAAAATTCTCCAAGCCAGGCTTCAGCAATATGTGAACTGTGAACTTCCATGTTCAAACTGGTTTTAGAAATGGCAGAGGAACCAGAGATCAAATTGTGTACATATGTTGGATCATGGAAAAAGCAAGAGAGTTCCAGAAAAACATCTATTTCTGCTTTATTGACTATGCCAAAGACTTCGACTATGTGGATCACAATAAACTGTGGAGAATTTTGAAAGAGATGGGAATACCAGACCACCTGACCTGCCTCTTGAGAAACCTATATGCAGGTCAGGAAGCAACAGTTAGAACTGGACGTGGAACAACAGACTGGTTCCAAATAGGAAAAGGAGTATGTCAAGGCTGTATCAACCAGTCCATCCTAAAGGAAATCAGTCCTGAGTGTTCATTGGAGGGACTGATGTTGAAGCTGAAACTCCAGCACTTTGGCCACCTGATGTGAAGAGCTGACTCATTTGAAAAGACCCTGATGCTGGGAAAGATTGAGGGCAGGAGGAGAAGGGGATGACAGAAGATGAGATGGTTGGATGGCATCACCAACTCAATGGACATGGGTTCGGGCATACTCCAGGAGTTGGTGATGGACAGGGAGGCCTAGCATGCTGCGGTTCATGGAATCGCAAAGAGTTGGACATGACTGAGCGACTGAACTGAATTGAACTGAACCAATGAATATTATTTAAATTTTTTTCTAAATAAGAATTTTGTGGTTGTTCAGTTGCTCAGTCATGCCCGACTCTTTGTCACCCATGGACTGCAGCAGGCCAGGCCTCCCTGTCCATCACCAACTCCTGGAGCTTGCTCAAACTCATGTCCGTCAAGTCGGTGATGCCATCCAACCACCTCATCCTCTGTCATCCCCTCCTCTGCCTGCCTTCAATCTTTTCCAGCATCAGGGTCTTTTCTAATGAGTTGGCTCTTTGCATCAGCTGGCCAAAATATTGGAGCTTCAGCTTCAGCATCAGTCCTTCCATTGAATATTCAGGACTGATTTCCTTTAGGATGGACTGGTTGATCTCCTTGCAGTCCAAGGGATTTCAAGAGTCTTCTCCAATACCACAGTTCAAAAGCATCAGTTCTTCATCATTCAGCCTTCTTCATATTCCAACTCTCACATTGGTACATGAGTACTAGTAAAACCATAGCTTTAGCTATGGACCAAAATAAGAATACTCCATCAGTATATTTTTCAAGCCCATTAAGCTGTCTGCTTTCTTTAACACACATAAACACCCTCACTGAAAACCTATATACATATTATATATATATATAAGTCCTCAGAGTTTTGTAGTTTATGTGTTTGTATGTATGGGTGTTAGTTTCCATGTAACACTGGAGACCATATCACATCAGAATCATTGAGTAAAGTGCCTGTTTCATTGCCTACACTGAAATGCCAAGAGGCAAAGTTAAATAAATTTCTGGCTTCCATCCCTTCTACATCTGTTTTTTATATATATATATAGTTTTGTAAAGATATAAAAAGCTGAGAATAGATGTATATTACTCAGAATTTTGTATATAATTTTTATATGATTATGCATATAATGCAATTTTTAGCATTTCTCTTTGTATAGTCACTTCACTAAGTATTAAAAGTGTTTTTACAATTATTCTATTAGTAAGTCAGTTATATATAGGATCAAAAGGGAGACACTATTTAGGTAAAGTGTGTTAACTCTTCAAATGGTGATGAATACAGGCCCATAGTATTCTATAATTGATCTCTGTACTAAACCTATCTTAGTTAGGAATATTTAGTTCCATTGTTGGGATACAGTTGGGAATTTCAGTAGCTGAAATACCTTCTTGATATTGAGAATATCTCCCAGAACAAAAATGGTCTTCTGCTTGGTAACTAGCAAATTTGCTAGCAGTTGAAAAGTGTGACTGTTTGCAGAAGGGCTTTTAATCATTCAAAATCATGAAGGCTTTTATAACTGAACCTGTTACTTAAATATCATTTTATAATCTTGTATCTTAAAAATTAAATGCTTAGGGGGAAACAATCTTCTTCAATATATTGGAATCATAGTGTATTAGAGGAGAAAGAAATATTAAGTAATATTTAGTCAGGTCTCATTTTATAATTTTAAGTAAAAGGTTGAGTTCTAAGCAAAAAGATAAAGAATTACTAAAACAAATTGTGTGCATGATACACAATTGAGGAAATTCAAGAAGATATTCAGAAATACATTTTTTCAGGAAAAAAATAATTGTTATGATTAGTGGTTTGGGAGTGCTGTTTAATAAAAAGACATTTGCCCCTCAAATCATGATGATATTGTTTGCTTTTCTTTTAGTTTTTAGTTTTTGCTTTAACTTTTTATTTAGATTATCTTTTTTTTCTCAAATTAGTTGGGTCTATAGTGTTAGGTGCGGAGATCAAGACATTTTTCCACTTCTAATTAAAGGGCTACAATTAATTGGAAAGATCTTTCTTTCCCAAATGGGCTGCAATGGAACTTTCGTCGTAGACCTGGTGACTGTGTGCTCGGGACCCTTGTGTGCTATCTGTCTATGACGGTGGTCTGTGCGTCTACCCTCACCCACCACCACCCTACATTCACATCAGGGCTGTATGTTCTCCAGGTTTACTCTTTATGAACACTGGCTTGGCATAGATCTTTCTTGTTTGTATGCAGATTTTAAAATTAAGTTGTTTTACAATTTCTGCAAAATAAACCTTCTGGGATTTTTATTAGAATTTCATTGACTCTTTGAATTAAAGGATAATTGAGTTTCTTAATGATATTGAATTATCCAATCCATCAATATGGTGTGCCTTTCAATTTATTTAGGTAATCTTTCATTTTCTTTAGTTATATTTTGATAAATTTTAGTTATCTAATTTTTCATTCTCTTGTAAGTGGTATTTAAAAGTTTTATTTTCCATATGCTTTTTATTACTATATAGAAATAAAGTTGATTTTTAGATATTGACCTTCTATTCACCAACATTGTTGTATACACTTGCTATTTTTGTTATTTCTTTAGTAGATTCTTTTAGCTTTCTGCATGCATAAACATGTCATCTGTAAATAATAGCTTTTGTTTTTTTTTCTTTTTTCAACTGTAATGGTGTCTTTTCCTTCTTTTTCTACTGGCCAGGATACATTACAGTGTTCAGTTTTTTTCAGACATGTATATTATAAATATACACTTCTTGTCAATGACCTTTTTTTACACTCATAGTGTTAAATGGTGATGGTGGATATTCCTTTCTTGTTCCTGACCTAGCAGAAGGTTTCCAATATTTAACCATTCAGTTTGAAAGTTATATGATTTTATTTGTAGACATCGTTTGGTGTAGATCACAGCAGTTTCTTTCTATTT
The DNA here is from genome assembly GCA_006410635.1 of Cephalophus harveyi. NCBI lineage: Eukaryota > Metazoa > Chordata > Mammalia > Artiodactyla > Bovidae > Cephalophus > Cephalophus harveyi. Next base: position 595,156 of record SJYT01058575.1, on the reverse strand, counting down.
CTAGTTTTCTGACTTTAAAAAAAAGACCTTAAATGGGTGTATAAACTGGGATTAATTAAAATTCAGAACTTGCGTTGAATGTAAAAGGCCAGGAAGCATATATTTACAGTATGCATGTCTGAGAAAAGGCTTAAAGGAAAGACAGAGAATCTAACTAAACTGAGCAAAGACAACTTGAAAGAATTTCCGGTAGCCAAAGCAGCTAGCATAAACTGAGGAACAACAGCAGATACTTTGTCTTAAATCATAGCCAAATAATAATGCAGATCCTGAGCCCATACTGTATAAAGAAATGACTATGTACAAAAAATAAATGGAAAGAGACAAATATTTCTCACGGAAGAATTGCAAGCAATATGCCTAGATCCTCCTCCTCTGGGAGGATGGACTTCATCCCTCTTCTCTGATACGGTGTGCACTTAGCTACTCACCCCCAGGAATGGAGAGCCCAAAGGAAAGGCAGAGCTGCCAAGTGGAGAAAGCGCCCGGTGAAGTCCACTCCACAGGGCGAAGGCTTCGCAGGGCTCTTACTTGCTCTCTGGAAGGCTGCCATGAGATGACCTTTCACCTCTATGGGACTCTACTGAGAAAGTCACATCAGAGATAAAGACAGAGCTAGGTCATGCAGGATCTTTAAGGATGCAGTAATAATTCTCAGGTCTGTTTTTAAAAAATCAGTGGAGAGGCACTCAGGAAAAAAACGAGTTGAGAGTTTTGCAGGAGCACAAGAAGTATGGAGGGAGGTCAGGGAGCCCTGGGCGGGGGATCACAGGGAGCACGGCTGCAGGAGCCCACAGGCACGGAGGACTTCCCCCAGACCCCAGGCAAGAGGCAACGCTGCAGCTTTACAGCCTCAGGGCCTAGGGAAAAATGCTGCCATCAGGATCCACATGGAAGTGGACAAGATCCCATAGGCAAGGAGGACTTCCCCCAGATCCCAGGCAAGAGGTGACGCTGCAGCTTTACACCCACAGGGCCTAGAAAAAATGCTGCCATCAGGATCCACACGGAAGCGGACAAGATCCCACAGACAAGGAGGACTTCCTCCAGACCCCAGGCAAGAGGAGACGCTGCAGCTTTACAGCCACAGGGCCAGGAAAAAATGCTGCCATCAGGATCCATATGGAAGCGGACAAGATCCCAATATATTGTCTACAATGATTATTTTTTAAATGCCAATTAGACATCAAGGGAGGCAGCAGTACTTTAAGGTCAAGTTTTTCCTTTGACTGTAGTGTCCCTTCCCTCCTAAGTAAGCAATGCTAATGCAAAAAGCCATTGCCTCAGCGCACACTCCGTAATGAAGTGACTTCTGGATGGCATTGCTTGGTTGATTTATTACTGCCACTAGGTGATGGGAAGACTTCCACTGGAAGGCTTTTACAATTTATCAAGTTTTGTTGGCCTAAGGAAGGGTAATTACTCTCCCAGGTTGATGTGATGTGTGAACCAATGCAAACACTAGGGACATGAACAATGACCAACCTTTTACTCAAACGAAATGAAACTGTAGTGCATTTACTATATGTCGAAGAGGCATTTAAGAGTTCCCAGGGATGGCTGTGTGAAGATCCTAATCTTCAAATCCCCAAATACAATGTGACATACACATTTATCCTTCTATACACGCAATGGCCTGGAACTTGGGGGGCATTTATTGGTCAAAGGGTATGTTTTTGTCACTCAAATAAAATCATTCTCTAAAAACTGTAAGTCAATCCATGGCATGACTTTCAAAGTGACTCATGAATAATGAAAATCATAAAGGCTAACCAATGTATTTTTAAAATTTGTATGGTGATGTCAAGACTACCAAGCTTGAAAATCATAAAGGCTAACCAACGTATTTTTAAAATTCGTATGGTGACGTCAAGACTACCAAGCTGCTGTTTTGATCATGAGTTTGGTTATATGATTCCATAACAATAAGACATGGGGATATTTAATCTGAAAAAGAGAGGGTGATGAGGGCACAGAGTCAAATGTTGTCATGTGGAAGATGGAACATTTATTCTGTAATACTGCAGAGAGTAAACTAGAGAAGAATAGATGGCAAGAGTGAGAAGTAGGCTTATCATAAGCAGTATATCCCTAAAACTAGAGTTGTCATAGTAGACTGTTTTTATTTTCTATTTGTTTGCAAAGCAATGAGTTTCTCATCCCTCAAAGTCTTCGCACAGAAGCTGGGATCAGTGCTACAGAAAAGCTAGAAGTGATGACTACAGGAGGTGCAGTCTGAGCTCCATTACCCAGGAAATGACTTAAGGCTCTAAGCACTTGTGTCAGTTGATATATAAGACCAACAAGTCAAAATGCTAGTTTTAAGATTTCTATTTCTGGAACATAATAAAATTTATTGGAAAACCTTGTATCAGACTACACTTTTTTAGGGGAAACAAAAATATTTTCCTCAACCTCCTGAGCCCTATACATATGAAAGAAGCGGCTTTATGTACTGTTTGTTTTCAATCCAACAAGTCAAAATGCTAGTTTTAAGATTTCTATTTCTGGAACATAATAAAATTTATTGGAAAACCTTGTATCAGACTACACTTTTTTAGGGGAAACAAAAATATTTTCCTCAACCTCCTGAGCCCTATACATATGAAAGAAGCGGCTTTATGTACTGTTTGTTTTCAAGTTGTCCTCCTTATCCCACCAACACGGGGGGCTTAGGTTGCTAAGAATTGAGGAGGGGAGGCAGTGAAGTGAAGTCAAGGCAGTAAGTAGTTACCTGTGGGCCTCTGAGCTTCCTCCGACCTCTCTGACTTCCCCTGACGGGAGAAGTGGTTCCCCTTCCTTCGTGGGAACAGTCCTGTCCAAGTGTGTCTGTTCCAACCCTAGCTGCCCAGCCCCCACCACTCTGGGGGCTTTTATCCCAGTAATTAGTTCAAGAATTGTTATGTGACCCAAGCTGACCCCAATCCAGCCTCTTCTCTGAGATTTTCCTGAGATAGAGCTGGAACTTGAATTCCCCTTCCCTCATGGCCACCTGAGCTGTGGCTTATCCGCTCAGTCACTGCGGGTCGTATTCCCTCTTCTGAGGAAACAGTCCACCCGGAGAGAAGAGAACATTCTAGACCCTTCTTCATACTACCAAAGAGCAGAATTTTTAAAACCAAGCTAGAGCTATTGTAACAGAGAAATGAGAGGTAATATCTATTGAAAGGATAACAATAGCTCCTAAGAGCTCCAGGAGGCAGGATAGTTCCAGGTCTAATGTCTTGGGATCTGAGATTATTATGTCTAATCCANATTACCAAAGAGCAGAATTTTTAAAACCAAGCTAGAGCTATTGTAACAGAGAAATGAGAGGTAATATCTATTGAAAGGATAACAATAGCTCCTAAGAGCTCCAGGAGGCAGGATAGTTCCAGGTCTAATGTCTTGGGATCTGAGATTATTATGTCTAATCCAGCTTCTACGTGCAGGCGGGCTCTGTTCTCTTTGAATTCAGGATGCTTTGCTGAGACCCTTTCATGTGTCAGGAAGTGTGAATGGTAGAGATTAGCACACAAAGGTAAGCCACCTGAGTCTCTACTGATCATGAACTTAGTGTTAGAGACGGAATGTCAAATAACTAGGTAATCCGGAACATTCAGATGCCCTTCTGGGGTAGAGAGTAGACACTGAGCTCACAGGGAGGAGCCTAAGCCTGTCCTGACGATTAGGGATTATGCAATTTTGTGGTATATCTCAGGAAGCTTTGGATACATGTGGTTCAAGAAGTGATTTAACCTTAGTCCAGAATGAACAGAAAGAGCTCCCTTGGTAAAGGGGAAGGAAGAGATTCCATTAGCTTAGAGGAAACAAGGTTAACACTGAGAGAAATATTTAGGGAATATTTTATTTCCCAGGGAAATAAAGGCATGCGTTCACACAACAGCTCATCTACAATCCTCAACATAGCTTTATTCAGAACAGCCTCAAACTGGAAACAATAGAGATGCTTGTCAATGCATCAATGTCTAAACAAAATTTGTTATATCCAAAACACACAATACTATTCAGAAAGTGTATTTGTGATTGCCAGGAGCTAAGGACAGAGGAGACAGGAAGGTGAGTGCATCGACATGAGGGATCCTTGTGAAGATGAATATGTTCCGTATCAACTCTGTCCACCCATATCTGCAAGATCAGTTCAGTTCAGTCGCTCAGTCATGTCCGACTCTTTGCGACCCCATGAATCGCAGCACGCCAGGCCTCCCTGTCCATTACCAACTCCCAGAGTTCACTCAGACTCAGTCCATCGAGTCCATGATGCCATCCAGCCATCTCATCCTCTGTCATCCCCTTTTCCTCCTGCCCCCGATCTCTCCCAGCATCAGAGTCTTTTCCAATGAGGCAACTCTTCTCATGAGGTGGCCAAAGTACTGGAGTTTCAGCTTTAGCATCAATCCCTCCAATGAACACCCAGGGCTGATCTCCTTTAGAATGGACTGGTTGGATCTCCCTGCAATCCAAGGGACTCTAAAGAGTCTTCTCCAACACCACAGTTCAAAAGCATCAATTATTCGGTGCTCAGCTTTCTTCACAGTCCACCTCTCACATCCATACATGACCACTGGAAAAACCATAGCCTTGACTATATGGACTTTGTTGGCAGAGTAATGTCTCTGCTTTTCAATATGCTATCNAAAAAAAAAAAAATAAAGCATTTCAGCAATAACCATTCTGCACACTATTCTTGCTAACTGATGCCTCAGTTTCTACAAGATTTACATATTGTAGGTTTTACATCTAGGTTTGGCCTTATGATAATATATATGAATTAATGGAAAATATTGCCTCTTACAGGACATTCCAAGAGTTAATAAAGCTTACATAGAAAGATACCTTATAAACAAACAAACAAAAAAAAAGTGAACACAGGAAAGTACTTGTGGTGTGAAATGAAATGACAAGGTTTCAGCTTCTACTCAACATACTTCATCCATTACGTTCATCAACCGAGTGACTTTGAGCTTGGGCGATGTTGACCCTGGTTTTGTGAGATAATCCCTGAATCATCCAGATTGGCTACACTGCAAAGCTTTGGGATAGTCTTTGTTTGGGGACCACATAAGCTACTTGGGGCTTCCCTGGTGGCACAGACAGTAAAGAATCTGCCTGCAGTGAGGGAGACCTGGGTTTGATCCCTGAGTTGGGAAGATCTCCTGGAGAAGGGAAAGGCTACCCATTCTAGTATTGTTGCCTGGAGAATCCTATGGACATGGAAGCCTGGTGGGTTACGGTCCATGAGGTCACAAAGAGTTGGACATGAGAGAGTGACTAACACAAGCTACTTTCTTTTCAATTTAACTTGACACAGACTTGGAAAGGAGGTGCCTGAAGCACAGATCCTTGAGATGAGAGACATTTTCATTTGTTTTCATGGTTCTAAAAATCACACCACTTCCCTCTGCTTTCATTTTCATCTGAGCAAGGATAACAGTTTAGTAAATCCACAAGTGTGTTTAAGCAACAGTATGTTGTTATGTAGAAGCTGAAAATAAAGATTGTTTTATTCAGGGTCAGATCCTGGTTTAACACAGATCTCCTCATTAATTCTTTGCTGTGGAATTACAAGGAACCTTGTTAAACAGCCCTGGACACATTTGTATGGTTACTGGTCAGTGCTAACAGTGAGTCCGTAGTTATTTATTTATTGAGTAATAGCTTCTGTATTCCCTGATTCCATTCACAAATATTAAAAGATAATGGTGACATATTTATATTTCACTGGATTTAATTTGCTAGATTATTTATCCCCCGGGAAATACTATAATTGTTATAACTTTTATTTTCCAAATAATTGAAGGCAGGCATCTCAGGATTATTTAGTTGGAGGCATGGAACTGAGAGTGATTATTTAGAGAAAATCTACTTGTAATACAATTTGCAACTGCATTATGCCACTTGCTCTAAGCGAACATGAGTAAATTGATTTGCAAGTAAAATATTTAATAGAATTAATATTAGTGCCATTTTTATATTGACTTATAAAATTCCAGCGGTGTTTCACAGACCATTCTTGAGTGCTAAAATTGCTTATATATCTTGTCAGTTAATGATGAAGAATTGTGGTAATTGGCTAAAAAAAATGTAAACTTGTAAATGACAGTGTCCTATAATTTAACTTTTAATTTCTAGAAAGTGCACACATAACTTTAGCAACAGCATTCTTGCATAAAGTAAAAGTATTAGAACATACCTTCATTTTATGTATTTTATATATACTTGCCCACGTTTTGCTCATGTTTTTGTCTTTTTGACCTTTTCATGCTGGCGTTTGAGAACAGCATGTCTTGAATTTGCAAAAGTACAGTTTTAACCGTTGTCTAGTTTACATGGGCCAGATTCACACAGTGACACAAAATTCTTGAAACTGAAATTAGAAGACTGACATGTACCTTGGAAAATGCACAGGCACATGTTTATCTCTAGTTGTCTCGTTTGATACTAATGGGCAACTTTACAATTAGAATCAGGATCTGTTTTCATATCATTGAGAACTTTGTTTCAGTAAATGCTTCAAAAAGAGTACTAAAACCCAAAAGTAGACCTCTGAGTGGACATTTTCTCTTCTATTTAATTTGCGGATGTGTGCTGAGATTAGTATGTTATTTTGGAGGTCTAAGGAAAGACACAGCATCAAGTCACATGAAAAAGATAAGCTTATTCTGTGCCAATTTTATAACCTAAAAGCACATGACAGCATTATAAATTTGATACACTGACTTTTGAAAGCAAGTGTGCTATGAGTCACAAAGAGAAGACATAATAGATTACATAGAGTTAAAACAAAAACAAGCTTGTACTAAGGACCTAGATTTTAAAAAGATCATGATTAATGCTTTGCCTAACCGTTTCATGCCCCCCCCTGACTTTGCATCCTGTCTAGAGGTAGACATTTTCTTGAATTTCATGTGATCATTCCTCTATTTTCTTTGTTGTTCTATTGCCATCTATGCATACATTCCTAAATAATAAATTCTATTGAATGCACCTGCTTTGAACTACCTGTAAATGGGATCTTACTACATGAACTCCTGTGTGATTTATTTTTCTCCACATTATGTTCTGGAGATTTCTCCACAGTGATGCATGTGGTTCTGGTTAATTTATTTTTTACTGCTTTGGAATATTCTACTAAAGAGATATTTTGCAACTGTCAGTTCTGCTACTGATAGGCATTCCAATTATTTACCTCCTTTCCTTAAAGAGAACTCAGAGAACATTCTTATATAACTTCATGGTCACGTGGGCAATATTTTCACTGGAGGAATATTTAGTCATAAGCGTGTTCAGTTTTTCAAGATAATCCCATTCTGTGTACCAATTTACATTCATGCATATATGCTTTCTTATTCTTCTATATCTTCTCCAACTTGATTTTATCAGACTTTAATTTTTGACAGTTTGTTGGAAGAGGAAGAGATTTAAATTGTGGACTTCATTTCTATTTTCCTGATTCATCCTCTGGATGACTCTTATAGAATGTGGGCCACTCATATTCCACTTCAGAAAATACCTATTCATGTCCTTTTTAGGGGGCTAATTTTTCCATTGGATTGTTTGTGTTTTCTTATTGATTAGTGAAAATAGTTTTTAATTCTATGAATGTCAGTTCTTTATTCATTTTAAGTGCTCAAAATATCCTCTCTCAATTTGTGGCTTGCCATTTTGCTTGACAGTATCTTTCAATGAATAAAAGCTTTTTCATTCTACAGTAGTCAAAATTGTCAATATTTTCTGCCTTTTGAAAGGGTCTTGCTTAAGAAATATTTTGCTACCTAAAGACTGTAAGACTATCTCACATTTTTCCTAAAAACGTTCAGGGCAAACATCCTTGTTTTTCAAGATGAATTAACTGTTTGCTGTAGATGTCATCCATTTCCCACTCATCTGCCCTGCGCCATCCAGGATGGATCTTTGCCACAGTGGTGGATTTGTTTCTGGGCATTCTGAATGTTTAAATCTGCTTTAGGGTTTATATCTGTTTTAATTAATCTTATTTAACAATTCATCTTTATGATGGTTTCTTTATTAAACATTTGTAATCTAATTAATATTACACTATAATATCTCGTTGAGCAATTACTTCCACCTTATTCTTCAAAAGTGCCTTGGTGATCCTTGGTTATTTGCCTTCCTTCTAAATTTTAGAAACAGTTCATGAAGTTTGTGAAAACTCTGTTGGGAGATTTGTTTGAATTGCACTGAAATTATACAGCAGTTTCCCCCACAATCAGTCTCTCCCACCAGGAAGCTCCCATAAGCCTCTTATCCTTATCCATCAGAGGGAAGACAGAATGAAAACCACAATCACAGAACTAATCAAATTGATCACATGGACCACAGCCTTGTCTAACTTAATGAAACTATGAGCCATGCCATGTAGGGCCACCCAAGATGAATGGGTCATGGTGGAGTGTTCTGACAAAACATGGTCCTCTAGAGAAGGGAATGCAAACAACTTCAGTATTCTTGCCTTGAGAACCCCATGAACAGTATGAAAAGGCAAAAAGATAGGATACTGAAAGATGAACTCCCCAGATGGGTAGGTGCCCAATATGCTACTGGAGAAGAGTGGAGAAATAACCCCAGAAAGAGTGAAGAGACGGAGCCAAAGCAAAAACAACACCCAGCTGAATGTGACTGGTGATGGAAGTAAAGTCCACTGCTGCAAAGAATAATATTGCATAGGAACCTGGAATGTTAGGTCCATGAATCAGAGTAAATTGGAAGTAGTCACGTAGGAGATGGCAAGAGTGAACATTGACATTTTAGGAATCAGTGAACTAAAATGAACTGGAATGGGTGAATTTAACTCAGATGACCATTATATCTACTACTGTGGACAAGAATCACTTAGAAGAAACAGTCAACAAAAGAGTCCAAAATGCAGTAGTTGGATGCAACTCAGAAATGACAGAATGATCTCTATTCATTTCCAAGGCAAAGAACCATTTGATACTACAGTAATTCAAGTCTATGCCTCTACCAGTAAAGCTGAAGAAGCTGAAGCTGAACGGTTCTATGAAGACCTACAAGACCTTATAGAACTAACACTCACAAAAGATAACTTTTTCATTATAGGGCACTGGAATGCAAAAGTAGGAAGTCAAGAGCTACCTGGAGTAACAGGCAAATTTGGCCTTGGAGTACAAAATGAAGCAGGGAAAAGGTTAACAGAGTTTTGCCAAGCCAACACCCTTGTCATAGCAAACACCCTCATTGAACAACACAAGGGACGACTCTACACATCAACATTGCCAGGTGGTCAATACCAAAATCAGATTAATTATATTCTTTGCAGCCAAAGATGNGCAGGGAAAAGGTTAACAGAGTTTTGCCAAGCCAACACCCTTGTCATAGCAAACACCCTCATTGAACAACACAAGGGACGACTCTACACATCAACATTGCCAGGTGGTCAATACCAAAATCAGATTAATTATATTCTTTGCAGCCAAAGATGGAGAAGCTTTTTACAGTCAGCAAAAGCAAGACTGGGAGCTGACCGTGGCTCATATCATGAATTCCTTATTGCCAAATTTAGACTTAAATTGAAGAAAGTAGGGAAAACCACTAGACCATTCAGATACTACCTAAATCAAATCCCTTATGATTATACAGTGGAAGTTACAAATAGATTCAAGGGATTAGATCTGATAGACAGAGTGCCTGAAGAACTACTGACAGAAGTTTGTGACATTGTACAGGAGACAGGGATCAAAACCATTTCCAAGAAATAGAAATGCAAAAAGGCAAAATGGTTGTTTGAGGAAGCCTTACAAATGGCTGAGAAAAGAAGGGAAGCTAAAGGCGAAGGAGAAAAGTAAAGATATATCCATTTGAATGCAGAGTTCCACAGAATAGCAAGGAGAGAGAAAAGAGAAAAAAGCCTTCCTCAGTGATCAATAAAAAAAAAAAAAAAAAAAAAGAACACAATAAAATGGGAAAGACTAGAGATCTCTTCGAGAAAATTCGATGTACAAAGGGAACATTTCAGGAAAAGATGGGTACAATAAAGAGCAAAAATGGTATGGACCTAACAGAAGCAGAAAATAATAAGAGGTGGCAAAAGTACACAGAAGAACTGTGCAAAAAATAATCTTTACAACCCAGATAATCACGATGGTGTGATCACTCACCTAGAGCCAGGCATCCTGGAATGTGAAGTTAAAAGGGCCTTAGGAAGCATCACTAAGAGCAAAGCTAGTGGAGGTGATGGAATTCCAGGAGAGCTATTTCAAATCCTGGAAGATGCTGCTGTGAAAGTGCTGCACTCAATATGCCAACAAATTTGGAAAACTCAGCAGTGGCCACAGGACTGGAAAAGGTCAGTTTTCATTTCAATCCCAAAGAAAGGCAATGCCAAAGAATGCTCAAACTACTGTAAAATTGCACTCATCTCACATGTTACCAAAGTAATGTTCAAAATTCTCCAAGTGAGGCTTCAATTCTCCAAGTGAGGCTTTCAGAAGTTCATGGTACGTGAACCATAGACTTCTGAAAGTTCAAGCTGGATTTAGATAAGGCAAAGAAACCAGAGATCAAATTGCCAACATCCATTGGATCATAGAAAAAGCAAGAGAGTTACAGAAAAATATCTACTAATGCTTTATTGACTATGCAAAAGCCTTTGATTGTGTGGACCACAACAAACTCAGAAAAATTCTCAAAGAGATGGGAATATCAGACATCCTTACCTGCCTTCTGAGAAATCTGTATGCTGGTCAAGAAGCAACAGTTAGAACTGGACATGGAAGAATGGACTGGTTCAAAATTGGGAAAGGAGTATGTGGAGGTTGTATGTCTCCACCCTGCTTATTTAACTTATATGCAGAGCACTTCATGTGAAACGCTGGGCTGGATGAAGCACAAGCTAGAATCAAGACTGCCAGGAGAAATATCAATAACCTCAGATATGTAGAGGACACCAAACTTATGGCAGAAAACAAAGAAGAACTAAGGAGCCTCTTGATGAAAGTGAAAGAGGAAAGTGAAAAAGCTGGCTTAAAACACAACATTCAGAAAACTAGGATCATGGCATCCAGTCCCATCACTTCATGGCAAATAGATGGAGAAACAGTGGAAACAGTGAGCGATTTTTTTCTTTTTGGGAGGTTGGGGGGGGGGAGGGTTCCAAAATCACTTCAGAAGGTGACTACAGCCATGAAATTATGAGACACTTGTTCCTTGGAAGACAAGCTATGACAAACCTAGACAGGCTATTAAAAACCAGAGACACTATTTTGCCAACAAAGTCCATGTAGTCAAAGCTATGGTTTTTCAGTGGTCATGTATGGATCTAAGAGCTAGACCATAAAGAAAGCTGAGCACTGAAGAATTGATGCTTTTGAACTGTGGTTTTGGAGGAGACTCCTGAGAGTCCCTTGGACTGCAAGGAGATCAAGCCACTCAATACTAAAGGAAATCAGTCCTGAATATTCGTTGGAAGGACTGATGCCATAGCCGAAACTCCAATATTTTGTCCATCTGATGCAAAGGACTGATTCATTTGAAAAGACCCTGATGCTGGGAATGACTGAAGGCAGGAGGAGAAGGGGGCAACAGAGCATAAGACAGTTGGATGGCATCACTGACTCGATGGTCATGAGTTTGAGCAAGCTCTGGGAGTCAGTGATGGACAGGGAAACCGGGTGTGCTGCAGCCCATGGAGGTCTCAAAGAGTCAGGCATGGCTGAGTCACTGAAGTAAACTGATACATCAGTTTGTGCAGCATTAATTGTATGTCCAATATTGAGCTTTCATTTTAAAATTGCCATATCGTTCATTTGACAGTGAAAATGAAAGTTAGTCATCCAGTCGTGTCTGACTCTTTGCAACTCCATGGACTGTAGCCCCCCAGGCTCTTTTGTCTGTGGAATTCTGCAGGCAAGAACACTGGATTGGGTTACCATTCTTTCTCCAGAGGATCTTCATGATCCAGGCAGTGATCGAACCCAGGTCTCCTAGCACTGCAGGTGGTCTGCACTGTCTGAGACACTATAGCTGCCTATCTTTAATTTAGATTTCCTTTAGTATTTGTTTTTAAATTTCTTATACATCTTTGATTTGACAGTATTGAAACTGTTNCAGACAAGCAAAAGCTGAGAGAATTCAGCACCACCAAACCAGCTCTCCAGCAAATGCTAAAGGAAATTCTTTAGACAGGAAACACAAAAAGGGCATATAAACCCAAACCCAAAACAATAAAGTAAATGGCAACGGGATCATACTTATCAATAATTACCTTAAATGTAAATGGGTGGAATGCCCCAACCAAAAGGCAAAGACTGGCTGAATGGATACAAAAACAAGATCCATATATATGCTGCCTACAAGAGACCCACCTCAAAACAAGGGACACATACAGACTGAAAGTGAAGGGCTGGAAAAAGATATTCCACGCAAATAAAGACCAAAAGAAAGCAGGAGTAGCAATACTCATATCAGGTAAAATAGACTTTAAAACAAAGGCTGTGAAAAGAGACAAAGAAGGCCACTACATAATGATCAAAGGATCAATGCAAGAAGAAGACATAACAATTATAAATATATATGCACCCAACATAGGAGCACTGCAATATGTAAGACAAATGCTAACAAGTATGAAAGTGCTGCACTCAATATGCCAGCAAATTTGGAAAACTCAGCAGTGGCCACAGGACTGGAAAAGGTTAGTTTTCATTCCAATCCCAAAGAAAGGCAGTGCCAAAGAATGCTCAAACTACTGCACAATTGCACTCATCTCACATGCTAGTAAAGTAATGCTCAAAATTCTCCAAGCCAGGCTTCAGCAATATATGAACCGTGAACTCCCTGATGTTCAAGCTGGTTTTAGAAAAGGCAGAGGAACCAGAGATCAAATTGCCAACATCCACTGGATCATGGAAAAAGCAAGAGAGTTCCAGAAAAACATCTATAAAATAAAGGACAAAATAAAGTAAAAAGAAAATTAAAAAAAAAAAAGAAAACAAAAAAATAAATTAAATAAATAAATAATAAAATTTAAAAAAAAAAAAAAAAACAACCTCTTGTCCAGCATTCCTACTTTTCTGATATTATTTTTTTTTTTTTTTCATGAGCAGCTCTGGAATCTTTCTCATAGTAATTAGTCTTCTGGAATCTTTCCATTTTGAAGCTCTGTTTTTCAGCACAGCAAAAGCCCACACCTATACTTTTGTTCAAACAGCCAAGAAATCTTAATCCATGGAAAATTAGGTCAGAAGAATGATTTGAATGTTCCCTTCAGACGCGGATAAAACAGACTCAAAATGTTACTTTGTGAAACATTTTGTCAGAATAAAAGATGTTTAATGAATATAATAGTTAATAGCATTAGGATCAGAACATCCATAGGGAGAGTTAAGATTGAAAAGATTCTAAGAGAGTACCCCAGCTTTTCCTGGCGTCTTAGACAAGATGTGACTGAGCATCTCTGATATTTATCTTCATGACTCTCATTTCATTCAGGGCCATGACCAAAACACCCCTTTGAAAATGGTTCTTATTTTATTTTACTATCATGTTTTGAGTGTTTTGTATCATTTCCCTTAAGTCTATCACCAGCCTATGCAATGACGACAAGGAAAGAAGAAAAATATTTCCCTGGGAAGATGCAGCCCAGCAAGGGCATGGTTTGGTGAACAGTGAGTGATATTGAAAGAGTAAGTGCAGGCCTGTATCCAGGCACAAGGTACCATGGATTATGTGCTAAATTCCACACACACACCCAACCATGTTCTTTCATCAAGGTCCTTTGTGCACAAACTACACATTCATAGTGACTCTGCCTTTTCTATTTTAAGAGCATGTCTTTTTCCTTCTATCCTGATGCTAACATAGTTCTTTATACCTCTGTATTAATTTGAGAAATAACCTAGTAAAGGTAGGTTCTTTCTGTTTGCTCAAATTAATGGCTGTACTGTTGGTTGAAAACACACATGTATATGTCCTCTCGGCTTCTTTATTTCCATGAGGCTGAATGAAATTCATGTCCATGTATCATATGGATCTTTCCCTTTACTACTTGGCTTTTCTTGACTAAGTTGTGAGTGCTTTGAGAATGGCGCTCCCTGGTGGTCTAGTGGTTAAGATTTGGTGCTCTCACCACCATGGCCCGGGTTTGATTTCCGGTCAGGGAAGCCTTTCTTCTCTACTTCACTTTCACTCACGTTATAGTTAGGCTTCCCTAGTGACTCAGATGGTAAAGTGTCTGCCTACAATGTGGGAGACCTGGGTTCGACCCCTGGGGCGGGAAGCTCCTCTGGAGAAGGAAATGGCAACCTGCTCCAGTATTCTTGCCTGGAAAATCCCATGGATGGAGGATCCTGGTAGGCTACAGTTCATGGGGTCACAAAGAGTCAGACATCACTGAGCGACTTTACTTTTTCACTTTGAGAATGGGAGATCCAAGTTTCTTCCTTTCTTTGTCTCCGAGGACTGAGTAAGACTTTAAATGCTCTCATGCATCACCTTCTCCCAAAATAACATTGTCTTGATTCTAAGTGATATTGAAAGTACTATGATTTTTAGATCTAATTTCATTGTTTTGCACTTTAAACAATTTTTCTATGTAAACATTTTCTTCTATCTTAAAGGCTATGAACTCATTGTTAGAATTAAGTGTTGCTGCATGCTCAGTCACTTCAGTTGTATCTGACTCTTTCCAACCCCACAGACTGTAGCCCACCAGGCTCTTCTGTCCATGGGATTCTCTGGGCAAGAATGCTGGAGTGGGTTGCCATTTCCTCCTCCTGGGGATCTTCCTGACCCAAGGAGTGAACCCTGCATCTCCTGTGTCTCCTGCATTATAGGCAGATTCTTTCCCACTGAGCTACCAGGAAAGCTCAAATGTCACCTAATTATACACAACTTTATTTTGAAAAATAAAAATCTCAAGAAGTTTAATGCCATTAAGATCAAAGATAGAGGGCTGCCTATGTGAGCTCCTACATATTAAACCTGCTAATGCTTCAAATGTGGGGCAGGGATTTATCTTTGGGTGGTGCTGCTGGGGTGGATGAAGCAGCAATATCCTGGATATGTGACAGGAGGTGGGTTTCTGTTCTGGTTCTGCTGCTGCACTGGACCAGGTCTGTCAGTGGCCCAGGTTTGTGGGCAAGGGTTGGGTCTCTGCCCTTGCTCTGCTGCTGTGGCCAGTGGGACCCTTTGTACCCTTGGTGAGGATCATGGAATGTTTCTTCTAGCTAGGTTTCTGATTGGCTGTCTCTTTCCTGGCCTTTTTAACAAAGAGAGCAGGGTTTTATTTTTTCTCTGTTTTTGTCTACACATTTTAGTGCTTCCAAGTTGTGGGCCTCTTTGTTGCCCAGTTGAGTATCTATGGTGATGGAAAGAAAACCCAGGAAACTCAGGGCTGTGAGGTCACCTTTTTCTTCACAGAGTTCTGAGTCCATTTGTGATTATGGAATTATTTCAGGACACAGAAGTACTAAGAGGCAAGGATCCAGGAAAAGTGAGTCCGTGACATCTCACCACAATAGGGTTTTTAAATAAAGTTCAGTTTACAATACAGAGCCGAGTGATTCCAGGGACTCTGGGTGTCTTCCATCATGGCCATTTCTTCATTGCCTATATTTTATCAGTGATTTATTTCCAAAAAGTTAGTTCTTCTGAATCTTTGTTTATTAAAATATTCCAAGCCTTTTAATCTAATTACAGAATATTTTGATAACCTAATTTCATTATTTTCTGCTCTAGCTATCCATATATATAGTAATATTTATGCAAGATATATTTCATTATCCCATTTAAGCAAACATTGTGATAATTATGTGCTTCATAATTAAATGTCTTCTTAACTAAGCCTTGGCAGTAATAATAAATTCACTGAGTGATTGATTCTAGGATGGGTAAATATGTAGGAGAGGACCATTTGGCTTTGTTTATTAATATATCAGATAAGCTGCCTTTTGACATCCTAATAGAGACAGTATTTCTCTTTTGCTTTAAAAATGAGTCATTTAGCCTTCTATGGCATAAAAGATTACATTGACTTTGAGCTGACTTAGGTAGCAAAAGATGAACATATTTGCTTTGTAAATTTGATCAAGTTTGAAGGCAAATTTTACTTACAGCACAAATGACTTTAATAATATTGAAGCCAGTGAGGTTTGCCTTCAAGCTTTGCCACATCTTTAAAGTCAACTTTTAACAATGAAGTTTTCTAACTATAAAACACCTTTGGATACAAATGTCAGCTGCAGATATACCACAGATGCCAGAAGAGTTTTCCACTAAAAGAGTTTGACTCAGTCATTATATTTCCAGTGATTAATACATATTAGTTTTATTTATGAGCACACATATGCAAATGTGTATATATAGACATATGTGTGTTAATATTTTTGATTTTATTCCTGTACTTTAGATATCAATTTTCTATTTTGAGTGTATTTTTACTTTTATAAATAGAAAAAAAAAGTATTATTTTAATGGATAAGACAGAATATTTGAGACTTGTGGAGGTATATCAGTTGTGGAAACACAAAGTACAGAATCTTACTTAGTGGTATTTAAATATAATAATTTCTTTTTGGAAAGGGCAACTCTAATGTCACTCAGTTCAGTTCAGTCGCTCAGTTGTGTCCAACTCTTTGCAACCCCATGAATCGCAGCACACCAGGCCTCCCTGTCCATCACCAACTCCCGGAGTTCACTCAAACTCCCGTCCATCAAGTTGGTGATGCCATCCAGCTATCTCATCCTCTGTCATCCCCTTCTCCTCCTGCCCCCAATCCCTCCCAGCATCAGAGTCTTTTCCAATGAGTCAACTCTTCGCATGAGATGGCCAAAGTGCTGGAGTTTCAGCTTTAGCATCATTCCTTCCAAAGAAATCTCAGGGCTTTCAGAGTGGACTGGTTGGATCTCCTTGCAGTCCAAGGGACTCTCAAGAGTCTTCTCCAACACCACAGTTCAAAAGCATCAATTCTTCGGCACTCAGCCTTCTTCACAGTCCAACTCTCACATCCATACATGACCACAGGAAAATCCATACCCTTGACTAGACCTTAGTCGGCAAAGTAATGTCACTGCTTTTGAATATGCTATCTAGGTTGGTCATAACTTTTCTTTCAAGGAGTAAGCGTCTTTTAATTTCACGGCTGCAGTCACCATCTGCAGTGATTTTGGAGCCCCCCAAAAGAAAATCTGACACTGTTTCCACTGTTTCCCCATCTATTTGTCATGAAGTGATGGGACCAGATGCCATGATCTTAGTTTTCTGAATGTTGAGCTTTAAGCCAACTTTTTCACTCTCCTCTTTCACTTTCATCAAGAGGCTATTTAGTTCTTCTTCACTTTCTGCCATAAGGGTAGTGTCATATGCATTAAGCACTTTAAAAAACCCCAGCAAAACGAATTAAGCACTATCTTCTCTTTAACCAGAATTCTTAGATAGTACCTTAGTAGATTTTTTTTTAATGTGTACTATGAGATTTGTACAAGGATTTGTCTATCGTGGCACTCCTGCAAATACAAGTATCTGGACATTACCCAAATTACTGTCAATAGAAAAATAAGTAGACCACCTCTAAGACAGATTATTGTGTAGTGGCAAAAATGAATTCACTTCAACTTAATTCAGCCAGAGAATGATAAAAAGTGAAAAGAGCAAGTCATGGATTTTGTATAAATCCATTTATACAATGTTTAATATATACATCACAAAATATATCATTTAAAATACCAATCTGTGCAGTTAAAAATATTCAGAAGTCAGAGAATGATAAACAAAAGATTTAATATAATGGTTAATGGAGAGAAAAGGAGAAGAAACTAGATCAAGGATCAGGGGAGTTTACACAAGAGAATTCACATGTAAAGTAATTTTCTCCCTTAAATTGATGTATGTTCCTGTATTGCTAGCCTTGTACTTTACACATAAGCTGTAAGCAGTTTTTGTCTGCTTAATATTTATAAAATATTTATGTAAAAATCTTACTGTCAGTTATAGACACCATTTATGCTTTTCCTGCTTATTTCTGTTTGTTCCTATTTATTTTTGCTGCTGCTTTTGCTGCTGCTAAGTCGCTTCAGTAGTGTCTGACTCTGTGACCCTATGGACAGCAGCCCATCAGGCCCTTCTGTCCACAGGATTCTCCAGGCAAGAATACTGGAACGGGTTGCCATTTCCTTCTCCAATGCATGCATGCATGCTAAGTCGCTTCAGTCGTGTCCAACTCTGTGACCCCAGGGACAGCAGCCCACCAGGCTCCTCTGTCCACAGGATTCTCCAGGCAAGAATACTGGAGTGGGTTGCCATTTCCTTCTCCTATTTATTTTTACCATTTATAAATCAGTTTCAGTTCAGTTCAGTCCCTCAGTCGTGTCCGATTCATTGCGACCCCATGGACTGCAGCATACCAGGCCTTCCTGTCCATCGCCAACTCCTGGAGTTTACTCAAACTCATGTCCATTATGTTGATTATGCCATCCAACCCTCTCATCTTCTGTCATCCCCTTCTCCTCCTGCCTTAAATATTTCCCAGCATCAGGGTCTTTTCAAATGTGTCAGTTTTTCGAATCAGGAGGCCAAAGTATTGAACTTTCAGCTTCAGCATCAGTCCTTCCAATGAACACTCAGGACTGATTTCCTTTAGGATAGACTGGTTGGATCTGTTTGTAGTCCAAGGGACTCTCAAGAGTCTTCTAAAACACCACAGTTCAAAAGGATCAGTTCTTTGTCGTTAAGCTTTCTTTATACTCCAACTCTCACATCCATACAAGACTATTGGAAAAACCATAGCTTTGACTAGATGGACCTTTATTGGCAAAGTACCATCTCTGCTTTTGAATATGCTGTCTAGGTTGGTCATAACTTTTCTTCCAAGGAGCAACTGTCTTTTAATTTCATGGCTTCAGTCACCATCTGCAGTGATTTTGGAGCCCCCCAAAATAAAGTCTGTCACTGTTTCTACTGTTTCCCATCTATTAGCCATGAAGTGATGGGATGAGATGCCATGATCTTAGTTTTCTGAATGTTGAGTTTTAAGTAAACTTTTTCACTCTCCTCTTTCACTTCTATCAAGAGGCTCTTTAGTTCTTCTTTGCTTTCTGCCATAGGGTGGTGTCATCTACATATCTGAGGTTATTGGTATTTCTCCTAGAAATCTTGATTTCAGCTTGTGTTTCATCCAGCTCAGCATTTCTCATGATATACTCTGCATATAAGTAAAATAAGCATGGTGACAATATACAGCCTTGACGTACTCCTTTTCCAATTTGGAACCAGTCTGTTTTTCCCATGTCCAGTTCTAACTCTTGCTTTTTGACCTGCATACAGATTTTTCAGGAGGCAGGTCAGGTGGTCTGGTATTCCCATCTCGAAGAATTTTCCAGAGTTTGTTGTGATCCACACAGTCAAAGGCTTTGGCATAGTCAATAAAGCAGTAGTAGATGTTTTTCTGGAACTCTCTTGCTTTTTTGATGATCCAATGGATGTTGGCAATTTGATCTCTGGTTCCTCTGGTTGTTCTTCCTCTGTTCAAATCCAGCTCGAATATCTGGAAGTTCATTGTTCATGTACTGTTGAAGTCTGACTTGGATAATTTCAAGTATTACTTCCCTAGCGTGTGAGATGAGTGCAATTGTGCGGTAGTTTGAGCACTTTTTGGCATTGCCTTTCTTTGGGATTGGAATGAAAATTGACCTTTTCCAGTCCTGTGGCCACTGCTGAGCTTTCCAGATTTGCTAGTATATTGAGTGCAGCCCTTTCACAGCATCATTTTTTAGGATTTTAAATAGCTCAACTGGAATTCCATCACCTCCACTAGCTTTGTTGGCAGTGATACTTCATAAGGCCTACTTGACTTTGCATTCCAGGATATCTGGCTCTGGGTTAGTGGTCATACTATTGTCATTATCTGGGTCTTGAAGATCTTGTTTGTGTAGTCTTTTGTGTATTCTTGCCACCTCTTCTTAATATCCTCTGCTTCTGTTAGGTCTACACCGTTTCTGTCCTTTATTGTGCCCATCTTTGCGTGAAATGTTCCCTTGGTATCTCTAATTTTCTTGAAGAGTTCTCCAGACTTTCCCATTCTATTGTTTTCCTCTATTTCTTTGCATTGATCTCTGAGGAAAGCTTTGTTATCTCTCCTTGCTATTCTTTGGGACTCTGCATTTAAATAGGTATATCTTTCCTTTTCTCCTTTGCCTTTCACTTCTGTTCTATTCACAGCTATTTGTAAGGCCTCCTCACACAACCATTTTGCCTTTTTGCCTTTCTTGGGGATGGTCTTGATCCCCAAAATAATAAATTAAATCAGTTTATTTTAGTTTAATCTTAAATTGACATTTTTATTTGAAGAGTGAATCATATATTGGATTCTATGCTGTTTCAATTTGTTATGTTCATTAAATCTATCAAAATATTCTTAAGTTTATAGCATGTAAATTTCAACTTTTTCTAATGTCCATTGTAAGTTTTCTATTTTACCTTTCCTCTCTACTCTTTTCGTCAGATCATTTGGGACTTGAATTGTACATATCCATAAATATTAAGTTGACTGAGGAAAATCCAGTACACTGCATGATTTGTATTTGAGTATCCACTTCATTTGCTGGACACTATGTGCATTATGGAATATTTAAAATATTAGTCTTGCCTCAATTACCTGGACATAGACAAGTAAGTAGTATTTCAATTATGATGCCTTTGAAACAAAGGCATATCAATACTGGATTACTGACATATCAATACTGGATTCATGACTCAACCATTAGTGGCTATTTCTTTGACCACAATAGCTAGAGTTATTTATTTTTCAACTTAGTTTTCTTGAAGACAGCTCTTATACTTTGTAAGTCTTCAGAGGAGCATGCTTTTTCTCCACCAAATTTCCCTTTCTTCTGGAGTCTTTCTTAGTTTTCCTCTAACTGTATCCAGTTATTTTAATAAAGGCAACAAGCCTTTTAATTTTCTCTAATTGCTTGCCCCACCCTGTTCATATGCCTATAATTATGCTTTAGGCTTCTTCTTGCTTTAAATTTGGTTGTTTGAATCCATAATCTACAAAGATAAGGGCTACATCATTCCTTTGCTTGGTAGTTTACCAAGCTGTGTTTGGATTGATAGTGATTTAAATGGACTAAGTAAACCTAGTTTCTGGCAGTAGGAATCAGATTTCTCTCTCTCTCATCTCTGTCTCTATGTCTACCTCTGTCTCTATCTTCTTTTCTCTCTTGCTTTCTTTCCAGACTCAGTTCCCATTCAGATCATGACCCATATGAATTGACATTAGATGCTGAAGGAAACATCAAATATGGCTTATTGACATTCATTCCAAAGTGAATCTAAAGACTTCAGGAAAGCAAACCTTTGTCTTTGGTTGAGATTCTAGCTGTATAAATCATTGAGAAAGAGAAAGATCCAGAACTTTTGTGGTGTAGCTCTCTTCACAGAAATGAGAAATGGCTGCCAACTCAGCTGGAGAGTGTTGCATAAAGCAAATTGAACATTTTCCTCCTCTAATTTCATACTTCACTTCTATAATCTATAAAAAGGGACCTTCTGTAGCAAGTTAAGTGGAGCTACTATGGACACAGTGTGGCCTGGCATGCTGCCGTCCATCAGGTCACAAGGAGTCAGACGGGACTTGGTGGCTGAACAACATCAACAAATACTACAGTCACTCACATGTTTAGTGTCATTTTTTAAATGAAACTCTAAGGTAGAAAATAGTTGAATTTTTGTTAAAAGGTACAATATCTTAAAATGTAAGGAAAATAAATTAAATATAGTTAAATATAGATAACTCCTCACATTACAAAATGATGAATTAATGTGTGCTTTCCCTCTTGACCTATGCAACCTCTGTAGTGACAGTAAACTCTGGCAAAATTAATTGTCCCACTTGATGTTTACAACTTATATATTGAGTACAAAGCATCCACAGCATATTGACAAGCTTGTCACTTGCATCTCTGCTGAACAGTCTATAAAGCCTTTAACTAATCCTTCTGAGCTCTGAAGAACAAACTGCAAAAAAACAGTCAATATTTTGTCATTTCAATATTAGTACATTTGCCCACAAAATCCTACACAGATGGAGATAAAAGCTCTACTACATGCAAAGAGGGCATTTTTTTCCCCTTTGCCACAAAATATTGATGAAGTGCTTTATTGAGGTGGAGATCTCATTAATTATTTGATTTACAGAAAAAGAAGTCAGAGGGAAATGAGTGCCCCGGCTAATACCATGATGTACCATCTTGAGACTTAAGATCTTTTTAATGTATTCATCAGGGGTACATCTGAAAGAGGAAAGAGTGAGCTGAATGGGTCCATTAATTTAATTGAAGCAAGCTCAGACAAGAGATAAAACATCCCAGCCGGCTTCTTTTCATACAGCATGAGTGCTGTAGTAAACAGGCAGAGATCCAAACACACCAAAAAGAAATAAAGGTACGTGGAGACTCTAGAGACTTCAAGGCCACATAATATCAACAGATGCAGAGGTGAATACACCCGGAAGAGGCTCTCTTTTCATATACCACCATGTCAGTGTTCCGCAGGCACTGTCTAGGCTTTATTGTGAAACTCTGAACGACTCTGAGGTTACATGTAAGTAATTTAGACTTCCTAAGGCAAAATTGCATTTGTTCTTTTTTTTTTTTTTCCCCACACTTCTGAGAAGTAGACTTTATCTTCTGCTCTTGAAAAGATGGAAGTGGGGAAATGGATTTCCACTGATCTCGGAAGCAGCTTTAAATGATGTTGCTCTCTTTCAGCTATATGTTTTGGAAATGGAGCAGTCAGAAAATTCTTTTAGTCCTGCAGAGGTTGGGGCCTCTCATTGCACTCAGCATTTGTCTTTCAGCGGTCAGCATGATTGTACACAGCACGTTAATTCAGTCCCTGGCTCACTCGAGAACACAAAACAGTTGAAGAGAGTCTCCCAGTGAACACGAAGCCTGTCTACTGCAAATTATTTCATCCGATAAAAAACAATTTAGTGTGTTTAATCAAAATTTTATTACATTCAGATATCCATACAAGTCTTTAATATCATCACTTAGAGCAAACCATGATATATGCATTAAAAATCATTATTGACTATCAGACTAAATATACAGTTTTCATAAAAGTGTTAGAAAAAGTGCTGCCAGCTAGTTTTCAATGTGTGAAAATAAATGAGCAATTTTTATGAGAGATAGTGTCTTTTAGTCAAATTAGATTTACCTAATAATATAATTTTAATGACAGTAGTAAGCATGATGAATGAAAATGTTTTGGTGTGTTGCATGCAAATTTAAAATAGTGACAAAGCATTGGCATATTCATCAAACAACTAAGGGATATTTTAAGACCTATAAATCATGATTAAATTTTGGATACCAATTTTACAACTCAGTAAAAACACTAGAAATACTGAAAGAACAAGTGGTTTTAGGAAAATGGGATGTACTATAGTGATTAAAGTTATTGATTTTTCATATTTTTTACAGTGTCTAAATAATTGATTTTTTCTCAAATAAATGTTTATCTGGATCATTAGTACATAAAATAGTTGAAAATAATATTTTTATGGGATTATATAAATCTATTAAGTTTGGTAATGTTACAAGGCAGTTCTAATGAGTTAAATATATATTTTATATTTAGGTATATAAGTAACTTCTCAAATGAGAACCA
This sequence comes from Cephalophus harveyi, assembly GCA_006410635.1. Lineage (NCBI taxonomy): Eukaryota > Metazoa > Chordata > Mammalia > Artiodactyla > Bovidae > Cephalophus > Cephalophus harveyi. Next base: position 571,509 of record SJYT01058575.1, on the reverse strand, counting down.
AAGTAAGAAGCAGTTAATACCATGTTATTTTAGACCTACATGGGGTTTAGCAGAATACTGTCCCAGAACATGGGAGGAACAATACCTGGGCAATGCTGCCCAGAGCAAGTGAACCCCCTCCGCTTCCAAATGACACTTCTCAAAACCAAGCACCTTCCTTCTCAGAGACATAACCACTGAACAATTCTTGGTAGATTTTATACTAACAGATATTTTATTCAAATTGGTGGTTCCACTTAAATGTAAGATTTTCTTCTACCTAGCCTTGAGTCACCAGAAATTAAAAAAGAGAGAACACCTGTGCATCCATATAAAAGTTAGCATATATTTAACATTCGTTCAATATTGCATTTGAGAATGAAATAAGGAAATATGTTCTATAAATAGCATAGCTTTTGTTATTCATAAAACTAAGGTATTCAATTTGATTTTATGAAATATAAGAATAAATTAGTAGCTTAGTGTTGAGTCACTAGTACAGATTCTATACTAGATGAGGCAATAGATGAAATATCTTAGTAAATCTTTTCTGTGTTCACAATTCTTTAAATAAGTATTTTTCTATATAGCTACTTTCTAGAGAAAATTATATTTAAAAATAAATTTACATAGATTTCTTGTTGATAGCTTATAAACATTATTGTGATAAATATGTATTAATAAAAATATGACTAAGATTGAATCAAGACTATGAGTTATTTTCATTATTTGCACAGTTAATCCAGTCTGCTATAAAACAATGTGACTAGAGCACAGCAATAACATTGGTTGAATAAATGTCCAAAACATAATTTTCTTTGGACATACTCTCCAGCTCTTTGGCAAATTCCTCCTAAATCATCAATGTCATCATCATAATATATATTACTAATAGATATAGAAGAAAGTAGTCATTTATATACTGCCTAAATATTTTTTTATTGTTATATATTTTGCCAAAAAACAATACAATGGTTAAGAGAATAGGTCTTATAATCAGTCTGTCTGGGTGAAAACTTGACCAAATTATTTAATTTTTGTGTATCTTAGTTATCTCATTTATAAAATAGTAATTATATTATATACCATATAGGATTCTCTTAAGGATTAAATGAGGTGAGGAATGCAAAATTTCATGGCTCTTTTTTATGGAACACACACATATACACACATACAATACACTCACACACACACTGGTTCCTTGGGTTTCCATGACACACTAAAATGCTGATTTAAAAATTATTTTGTTATGAAAACTCTATAGTGATACATTATTAACTATTTTTGTTTAGATATTTTTATTCCATACCAAGAAATGAGTGTATTTGCTTCCACAATATTTAATCTATACTTTGGAAGAAATAATTATACTTTTCCAAATTATACTTAATTTGGAAAAGACAAATCATAAAAGATATTTTGTCAATATACATATTTATTATTATTATTATTACTATTGAAACCTCTAGCCAAGTCTATCATTACTTTTATAAGACTGGGTGTACATAGAACTAAAAAAGCAGAGCAGTAGAGCAGTTAGGTGCATAAACTTTGAAGAAAGCCACAACTTATTAACTATAGAATAGGTAAAATTTAAAGTGTCTGTTATCAAAATAATAATTCATGTAGTCAATTGGATTTATTCTTCTGGAGCTTAGGAGAAAACTCTGAGCAGGAGATACAAATTTGGGAGTGCTTTGCAAATGGATGACATTTAGAATGAAAAGCTTGGACAAGTTCACTAAGGGAGTAATTGTAGAATTGAGTGCTGAGACTTTGGTTACTCCAACATTTAAATGTTGGAAAGAATAAGAGGAATGAAGGTAAGAAGACTGAGAAGAAATTGTAGGAGAAGAAAACAAAGAGAAGAAGGTGTATGAAAGAAAAGTTATCAGCCCATCTAAATGTTATTATTAATAGTAGGGACAGAAGAAGAACGGCTAGTGACCATTAGATTTAACATAGGAATATTACTGGTCACTTTGACAAAAGAAATTTTGGTAGAATTTTACTGGTGAAAATTTGATTTGATTGAGTTTAAGAGTGAGTGCGTGAGGGACAAATTAGGAGTTTGGGATTAACATATACATGCTACTATATGTAAAATAGAGCTTCCCAGGTGGTGCTAGTAGTAAAGAACCCTCCTACCATTGTAAGAGACTTAAGAGACATGGGTTCAACTCCTGGGTCAGGAAGATCCCTTGGAGGAGGAAATGGCAACTCACTCCAGTATTCTTACCTGGAGAATCCCATGGACAGTGGAGCCTGGTGGGCTACAGTCCATAGGGTCACAAAGAGTCAAAGATGACTGCAGTGACTTCACACATATACAAAACAGATAAACAACAAGGACACACTGTATATCACAGATACTATATTTAATATCTTGTGATAACCTGCAGTGGAAAAGAATCTGAAAAAGAATGCATATATTCTTTCAATATATATCAATTAAAGTTTTAAAATTTTGCAATAAAACATCTTATACTGGCAGCTATGCCATATCCAATTAAATAACCACACAAAATGAAAAATAAACAGTATACATGTACAAAAAAAGAGTGATAATGTGAATAGATAAATATTTTAAGGCAATAGAATTCTCTTTACCAAAGCAAAACAACAAAAACAAACACAATAAATAAAATACTCAAGAGTAAAACTTTTAATTATTGCAATTGAAATAGGGCTATCCTCTCATATGAAGAGAAACCACAGCTATTGGGTCTTTATTTTAGCAGTTAATACTATAAAGCTACTATATAATGATTCTATTTGATATTGACATTGATTCTAGGAATAGAGAGAGAATATAGCAACAGATCCCATTGTAAGTAAGGATGTACATGATAGTGAAATAAAGCAAGAGCATTTACTATTCTCCTTTAAAATCAGAGGATAAAGGAGATATTCAAAATGAAGTCTGGAAGCTATGTAGAATATGTAATGTATATAATTTTGTATAATAAATGACAGCATTAACAGATCTCATAGATAATAGATTTGGAGGGGACATACCTGCAACATACTGAGAATTTCAGTGATAACCAAAAATCTTTTACAAATTAGAGAAAATACAGAATACAGTGGGAATAAAGAAGAATTTTTACAAAAGAGGAAATACAAATAGCCAACAAATATTTGAAAAGCTATTCAAATGCAAAACCAGTCAGGGAAACACAAATTTAAAAAAGAATGAGGTATTAACTTATAGACAGTTTAGGAGAAAGTGAAGTGTTATTGGTACAGATGTGAGGAAGTCAGCATTCTCATAAATTGATACAAATGTGGGTTGTTAAGAGAATTCTTTAAAATCCCAATTTAAAAATATCTATTGCAGTTAAGCATGTAATGATGTAAATAATTTTGACCTGTCAATCATACTCCTGGGAATCTATATCTCAGAAATAAAAAACTATTAGCACTCAATCACAAAAGGCATGTATGGTAACATTTTTTGTGGGAGCACAAGTGGAACACATGAGCCCAAACATACACATCAAAAACAAAAATTAAAAAATTTAGGAAATATCCACAACATTCACACTATGGAATAAAAGGCTGCCATTAAAAAGAATGAATTGCAAATGTCAGTTAATTTGGAAATTATTCACCAGATATTGTTGAGTGAGGAAAAAGTCACAAAATGTGTATGCGATAAGGCCCCGTTTTGTAAAACAAACTGACAGAAATATTATTGGTATGTGTCATAAATAAATTTAGAGAACAATTATGAAGGTTATTAACACAGGATTACAGATAGAGCAGTGAAGCAAAGGAAGGCTGTGTTTTTATTGTTGTTTTAGCGGGAAAGAATGAAAAAGTCAGAACTGCAGCAATGTTTAATATTATCATAATAATTCAGCTTTGTAATAATTTTTAGTAAATGTATAAGCAATAATTTTTTAATAAAATGAAATAAAAACTCTGTACCTGATTAACTGATGCAGTTTGAACTATATTTTACCTCTAACCCTTTAAGAATTTTATGAGACAACTATTGTTTTCCTTGTAAATCTGCTTGATCATGAAGATAAAAAAGTTATATTAACCTGGTTTGTGGAATTATCTTGAATTGTCTGATTGAAAATATTATACTTTTTAACCATTTGTGTAATGCAACATTGGGATTCCTTTGGTTCTGATTTCTTTGGCAGTTTTTAGCACAATAATTCTCAGAAACCTGGATTATTCATAGGCTAAACATTTTTAGCCAAAATACAGATGCTATTATTAATAAATTAGTGCCCTGTTAGGCTGCTATTACAAACACATGGGAGTGAATAATTAAATTATAATGTTATAAACAATTTTTCTTTTGCTCTTTTTAGAGTATCTCCAAAATTTGGGACAATTGACTAGTTTTAAGACTGTATATGAGACAACCTGGTTTCTGATTTCCTTTCTACTACCAACCAGCTATGAACCTGGATTCTAGGTCTCCTTCTACCACTAACTAGTTAATTGTGTCAATTAATTTTTCACCTTTATTGGGCAGGATTACTAATATTTAAGCTACATAAGTTCACAGGGATTTTTTTGGAGTGTGGCATCTTTGAAAAGGAAAAGAAATCTGGTATAATTCTTATAAAAATTGTTATAATTAGTCATAAAAATAAAAGTAGAAAATGTATTTTTAACAGCAAAAAACACATTTTCAAATATTTTATTTGTATAGAAAAATGTATGATCTACAGTATTTTATAATATATTTTATATAAAGCACAATTTCTCTTGGATATTAGATATTTATGGTAGAGAAAAAATGGCTTGTAACTAAATATATTTATACTAACTCCTGAGTATATTCATATTGAATAGACACCATTTTTGTAGGGAATCTCTGAGTTTTTATACTTTCTGTAATTTTCTCAGAGGAGGCTAGAGGATGTACTTCACAAACCTATTTCATTACGAAAATTTTATCCTCCAGAGTTTCCAGGTTAAGCACTCTGTAAAATGACATATGAGGAAATGTTGAGCAAGATGTCACATTTTCAAAGTAAAATGTAAAGTAAATAGAAACAAGCAAACAACAACAAACATAATTTTTAAACACTGAAATACAGTCCCAAGCTGTTTCCTTATTTAAGAATAATTATTTCTGCAAAGTTACACATTTTAAATAATATCAGTTCCTCTACCAAAAACATCACTTAGTTTTTTTAACTTCTATGCAAAGATAAAGGCTGAAAAATAAATAGTAGTTTAACATATTTTTATAAATCACTTCCGTGAGAGAAAATCTTTCACAAATCAACCTAGATATTTAAAATTCATTAGTAACTTTACACGTTGTTTTTATTATCCAGAAATATTTAACTTAACAGACCTCATAATTTATACCTCACATGTATTATAATCCAGGGTTCCACATTAAATTTTAATAATGAAGAACCTGAATATTATAAAGATAATCTAATATTTTGACAATAGAATAAAATATTGTTAATTTTTAATTAAAAAGAATATTGCCTGTCTCTTATACACATCTAGATGTGTATAAGAGACAGGAGCAAACCATGATATATGCACATATTAAAAAGCTGAGATATCACTTTGCTGACAAAGGTATGTATCTGTCTCTTATACACATCTTAACAGCAAAAAACACATTTTCAAATATTTTATTTGTATAGAAAAATGTATGATCTACAGTATTTTATAATATATTTTATATAAAGCACAATTTCTCTTGGATATTAGATATTTATGGTAGAGAAAAAATGGCTTGTAACTAAATATATTTATACTAACTCCTGAGTATATTCATATTGAATAGACACCATTTTTGTAGGGAATCTCTGAGTTTTTATACTTTCTGTAATTTTCTCAGAGGAGGCTAGAGGATGTACTTCACAAACCTATTTCATTACGAAAATTTTATCCTCCAGAGTTTCCAGGTTAAGCACTCTGTAAAATGACATATGAGGAAATGTTGAGCAAGATGTCACATTTTCAAAGTAAAATGTAAAGTAAATAGAAACAAGCAAACAACAACAAACATAATTTTTAAACACTGAAATACAGTCCCAAGCTGTTTCCTTATTTAAGAATAATTATTTCTGCAAAGTTACACATTTTAAATAATATCAGTTCCTCTACCAAAAACATCACTTAGTTTTTTTAACTTCTATGCAAAGATAAAGGCTGAAAAATAAATAGTAGTTTAACATATTTTTATAAATCACTTCCGTGAGAGAAAATCTTTCACAAATCAACCTAGATATTTAAAATTCATTAGTAACTTTACACGTTGTTTTTATTATCCAGAAATATTTAACTTAACAGACCTCATAATTTATACCTCACATGTATTATAATCCAGGGTTCCACATTAAATTTTAATAATGAAGAACCTGAATATTATAAAGATAATCTAATATTTTGACAATAGAATAAAATATTGTTAATTTTTAATTAAAAAGAATATTGCTGAGTACTATAATTATTTACTTAAGGAAAAAAGATAACATAGTCATACTTTAAGTAGGTTAGGAGAAAATAGGAGCAGTACATGTGAGAAATTTAAATTTATTTTCTACACTTAGAAGCATTATATGTAATGGATATTATTTGGAATGGAATGGCTTAGGGGAAAAGATAAACCACCTGGGACCACAACTTCTCCTTACAATAACTGCTTTAAAATCATTTTAGGAAAAAAAATTATGGATTAATTCAAGGTATTTCTTCTTTATTTTGAAAAGTGTCTTTCAAAGATAGTGGGGTGAAACAAGGATCATAATATTGAAATATAAAAAGCAAGTGCATGCATGCTAGTAAATTTATCTCTTGGAGATGTAATCATCCTCTCATTTAGCATTTTTGTTTCTGCTCTTATGTCTTCAATTGTTTCACTATATTTTTATATCATGTACTGTTTGTTCTAAAGGCACTGTGGGTGCTCAGAAAGTCACGAACAGCTGTAATAAGAAAATTAATAATACAGAATAGGTTTTTATATAGGATAAGCCATGAGAAGGAATCAATGTATCAATCAATCAGATCAGAAATCAAATGTATCAGAATTATGAAGGCTTCATTTTGAAAAGAGAAGAAATAAACCAGTCTGTGGTACTTGAGTTATCTCATTTAGCATCAGTGTTGAGAGGTCCAAGTCTGGAGATAGATGCTTGGAGGAGGATGTTGAAGCTTACCTTTCTAATATAATCTATATTTAAGGCCTTGATAGCTCAGTTGGTAAGAATCTGCCTGCGATGCAATGAGGGAGACCTGGGTTCGATCCCTGGGAGTTCAATCCCTGGGTCAGGAAGATCCCCTGGAGAAGGGAAAGGCTACCCACTCCATTATTCTGGCGAGAATTCCATGGACTATACTGTCCATGGGGTCGCAAAGAGTCGGACACAACTGAGCAACTTTCACATACTTAAGGCATGGGGTTAGGCCCTTTTGTTAACCAGGTGCTGATGGAAAATCTTAACATATCCTTGGTGCATTCTAAAAAGAAAAAAATTGTTACACTGTTAAACATAAACCCTAACAGAAGTGTATTCACAGTAGCATTATATGGAATATATGACAGTGAAAGTCACTCAGTCATGTCTGAATCTTTGCAACCCCATAGTCTATATAGTCCATGGAATTCTCCAGGCCAGAATACTGGAGTGTGTAGCCTTTCCCTTCTCCAGGGGTTCTTCACATCCCAGGGTTCAAACCCAGGTCTCCAGGAATTGAACCCAGGTCTCCCTCATTGCAGGCAGATTCTTTACCAGCTGAGCCACAAGAGAAGCCCAAGAATACTGGAGTGGGTAACATATCCCTTCTCCAGCGGATCATCCCAACTCAGGAACCGAATCAGGGTCTCCTGCATTGCAGGCAGATTCTTTACCAACTGAGCTATCAGGGAAGCCCTACAGTGGCATCACTAATGAACATTTTCATTTTCAGTATTGTAATATATTGAAATAGATGCCAAGGCATTGATATAAAGGCGTGTTACTATTAAATGAACATATCATGCAGTTCATTATAATCTTTTAAAAGTGAAATCAAGCTAATTTTCCAGCCTTTTTATTTTCTAATGAACATTTTCATTTCCAGTGTTATAAGTATATTGAAAGTGGATGCCAAGGCATTTATATAAAAGTGTGTTACTATTAAATGAACATATCATGTGGTTCATTATAGTCTTTTAAAAGTGAAATTAAACTAGTTTTCCAGCCTTATTATTTTCTAACAAACTACTGATTTGGAGATAGCATAGCTGAAGATGGTAGAGACAGCATCTGATCATTAGAGGAGGGCCTCATAATGACACAGATGCTCAGAGACTGAGAATGGCCAGTTACGGGAGTTGACAAAGACATGGAAAGGGATATCATAGGACATGTTAATGGGAGATTTTTTCATGAAATAGTATTTAGTTTTCTCTTTTCATTTTGTGTGTTAAGATGTATTTAAAGTTTTTGTGTACTACTTTAGAATATATAGCCTGCAGTTATGGTCCCGAATTTACCTTTCTGATTTCATAAATAAACAGACTCCATCTGTATGGCTCAGTGTTAGTAGCTCAGTAGTGTCCAACTCTTTGTGACCCCATGGATAGTAATCCACCAGGCTCCACTGTGCATGGAATTCTCAAAGCAAGAATACCGGAGTGGGTTGCCGGTTTCTTCTCCAGAGAATCTTCCAAACCCAGGGATCAAACCTGGTTCTCTTTCATTGCAGGCAGATTCTTTACCATCTGAGCCACCAGCATGGTCTATCAAAATGTTGGATTGTAGAACATTTTTTATTTTGGGGTGATTTTGAGGCATTTTCTTTGCATTATAATATCTTATTGGGAGGGGTAATTTTTGATGGAAGTAGGGCAAGTTTTTGGTGTTTGTCTAAGATCCTTTTCTTATATAAGAAAGTAGTAGTAGTGTTAGTCACTCAGTCATGTTCGACTCTTTGCTACCCCATGGACTGTAGCCTGCCTGGTTCCTCTGTCCATTGGATTCTGCAGGCAAGAATACTGGAGTGGGTTGCCATTTCCTGCTCCAGAGGATCTTCCCAACCCAAAGTTTCTATTAATTTTCAAAGAATAATTTTATGTGATATTTCATCAATGTATTGAAAAATTTTATGAAGTATTATGTACATTAGAATCTATAGACAAGTGTCTTAATGTTTATTTTTCAATATTTCCTTGAACTGAATAAACACTGACTCCTTAATCTTGGGAACTGTCCATTTGCTTTTATTGATAATGACCCTTCTAATGAGAATCCATCACATTCTCACAGTGAGTGCAACATGATGAATTAAACTACTGTTTTCTTGAAACACATATTTTGGAAACTGTGTTTTATTTATTCAATGCACCTGCCTGTTCTGAGATCTGGAAGTTAGGTGGTTGTTAACAGACCTCGGATAGACTCTGCTTAAATTACCTGGAAGACTTGAGTTGTCCCATGTGCATCTTTCCTGCCAACAGGTAACTTCAGTGTGTCCTCATTGTTACTGCAAAAAGTAAAAGTAAGCTCAATTATACAAGAACGTCTCAAGAATTTACATTTCCTAACATTCTATTGGCCAAAACAAGTCACATGACTGAATCTAGAGTTAAAATATGAGTCGGGATGCTCCACTCCTTTCATATTGCCCAAGGGGCTACAAAGTCACTTGAAAAATGGATTAGATTTAGAAAGTAGTGAACACCTGGGGCCATTTGCGTAAGTTAATCCAACTCTTCTAGTTTTACTTCCTTCACAGTAATTTATAAAAATCAGATATCAGGATTAATGTTTAACTAATATGCATTATGTTCTTCCTGGAAGATCTTTTTTCCCTCAAAATATAACTATTTCTAAAATACATGCTAGGGTGGGATGTGGGAGGGGGATTGAGGACTGGGATCTCATATACACCCATGGTGGATTCATGTCAATGTATGGCAAAACCAATACGGTATTGTAAAGTAAAATTAAGTAAAAATTTAAAAATTAAAAAAAAAAACATGCTAAATATACACTTAAAAACAGTAGTTATTGAGGGAAAGAACTGCTGCCTTTAATATCCATATTGACCCTGTTGCTACTAAAATGAGCATATTGTTATAATAACATATTACTATCTTGTTAAATGGCTAAAAATACGATTTTCAAATTTTAAACATTAGTTCAACGTGATGCAAGATGAAAGCGAATACCGACAAGTATGAAAGTATAAAATAATCAACAGGAAAGATTATTCTTTTGACACGCATGTGGTTAAGTCACTTCAGTCGTGTCAGACTCTTTGCGACCCCATGTAGCAAAGAAACCCTGCCAGGCTACTCTGTGCATGGGATTCAACAGGCAAGAATACTGGAGCAGACTGCCATTTCCTCTTCCAAGGGATCTTCCTAACCCAAGGATTAAATCCCAGTCTCTTATGTCGTCTTCATTTGGAGGTGGGATCTTTTACCACTAGTACCACCTGGGAGGGGTGAACATTAATACAACAATTTACAAAGTAATTTTCACTATTGTATAGAACATTAATAAATTTGGTGTCATATAAATGGTATCTGTTTTTATATATAAGTGCAGCAGTAAAGCATGCTTGAAAGAAAGTGAAAGCACTTAGTCGTGTCCGACTCTTTGTGACCCCACTGACTGTAGCCTACCAGGCTTCTCCATCCATGGGATTTTCCAGGCAAGAATACTGGACTGGGTTGCCATTTCCTTCTCCAGGGGATCTTCCTGATCCAGGGATCAAACCCAGGTCTCCTTCATTGCAGGCAGATGCTTTTACCCTCTGAGCCACCAGGGAAGAAAGCATGTTTAACTGATATTAAATAACTAAAATTAAAACTATGTAAGCATAATATATCATGGACTATTCTGCCCTTGGATAAAAATAACATGTTCTGTTGGAAGACTCTACACATGGATATCACCAGATGGTCAACACTGGAATCAGATAGATTATATTCTTTGCAGCCAAAGATGGAGAAGCTCTATACAGTCAGCAAAAACAATACCAGGAGCTGACTGTGGTTCAGATCATGAACTCCTTATTGCCAAATTCAGACTTAAATTAAAGAAAGTAGGGAAAACCACTAGATCATTCAGGTATGACCTAAATCAAATCCCTTATGATTATACAGTGGAAATGAGAAATAGATTTAAGGGACTAGATATGATAGACAGAGTACCTGATGAACTATGGACGGAAGTTCGTGACATTGTGCAGGAGACAATGATCAAGACCATGCCCATGGAAAAGAAATGCAAAAAAGTAAAATGGCTGTCTGGGGAGGCCTTACAAATAGCTATGAATAGAAGAGAAGTGAAAAGCAAAGGAGAAAAGGAAAGATATAAGCATCTGAATGCAGAGTTCCAAAGACTAGCAAGAAGAGATAAGAAAGCCTTCCTCAGCGATCAATGCAAAGAAATAGAGTAAAACAACAGAATGGGAAAGATTAGAGATCTCTTCAAGAAAATTAGAGATACCAAGGGAATATTTCATGCAAAGATGGGCTTAATAAAGGACAGAAATGGTATGGACCTAACAGAAGCAGAAGATATTAAGAAGAGATGGCAAGAATATACAGAAGAACTGTACAAAAAAGATTTTCACAACCGGGATAATCACGATGGTGTGATCACTCACCTAGAGTCAGACATCCTGGGATGTGAAGTCAAGTGGGCCTTAGAAAGCATCACTATGAGCAAAGCTATTGGAGGTGATAGAATTCCAGTGGCGCTATTTCAAATCCTGAAAGATGATGCTGTGAAAGTGCTGCACTCAATATGTCAGCAAATTTGTAAAACTCAGCAGTGGCCACAGGAATGGAAAAGTTTCATTTTCCTTCCAATCCCAAAGAAAAGCAATGCCAAAGAATGCTCAAACTACCACACAATTGCACTCATCTCACACACTAGTGAAGTAATGCTCAAAATTCTCCAAGCCAAGCTTCAGCAATACGTGAACCGTGAACTTCCAGATGTTCAAGCTGGTTTTAGAGAAGGCAGAAGAACCAGAGATCAAATTGCCAACGTCTGCTGGATCATCAAAAAAGCAAGAGAGTTCCAGAAAAACATCTATTTCTGCTTTATTGACTATGCCAAAGCCTTTGACTGTGTGGATCACAATAAACTGTGGAAAATTCTGAAAGAGATGGGAATGCCAGACCACCTGACCTGCTAGTGGAGGTGATGGACTTCCAGCTGAGCTATATCAAATCCTAATAGATGATGCTGTTAAAGTGTTGTACTCAATATGCCAGCAAATTTGGAAAACTCGGCAGTGGCTGTAGGACTGGAAAAAGTCAGTTTTTATTGCAGTCCCATAGAAGGGCAAAGCCAAAGAATTTTCAAACTACTGCATAATTGCACTCATTTCACATGCTAGCAAAATAATGCCCAAAATTCTACCAACAAGGCTTCAACAGTACATGAAATGAGAACTTCCAGATGTTCAAGCTGGATTCAGAAAAGGCAGAGGAACCAGAGATTAAATTGCCAACATCCGTTGGATCACTGAAAAAGCAAGAGAGTTCCAGAAAAACATCTACTTCTAATTTATTGACTACCCTAAAGCCTTTGACTGTGTGGATCATGACAAACTGTGGAAATTTTTAAAGAGATGATAATACCAGACCACCTTAACTGCTTCCTGTGAAACCTGTATGAGATCAAGAAGCTACTGTTAGAACCAGACATGAAAAAATGGATTCTTGCCTAGAGAATTCCATTGGGAGAGAAGTGTGTCAAGGCTGTATATTGTCACCCTGCTTACTTAACTTATATATAGACAAAACACCTTATGCAAAATACCATGCCAGATGATGCAAAAAGTGGAACCAAAATTGCCAGGAGAAATATCAATAACCTCAGATATGCAGATGACACCACTTTTATGGCAGAAAGTGAAGAGGAACTAAAGAGCCTCTTGATGAAAATGAAAGAAGGCAGTGAAAAAGCTGTCTTACTATTTAACAGCATTCAAAAAACTAAGATCATGGCATCTGACCCCATCACTTTATGGCAAATAGATGGGGAAACAATAGAAACAGTGAGAGAGTTTATTTTCTCAGGCTCCACATCACTGCAGATGGTGACTGCAGCCACAAAATTTAAAAATGCTTGCTCCTTTGAAGAAGAGCTATGACAAACCTAGACAGCGTATTAAAAAGCTGAGATATCACTTTGCTGACAAAGGTATGTATGGTAAAAGCTATGCTATTTTCCAGTAGTCATGTATGGATGTGAAAGTTGGTCCACAAAGTTGGACCACGAAGTACTGATTGTTTTGAACTGTGTGTTGAAGACTCTTGAGAGTCCTTTGGAGACTGCAAGGAAATCAATCCTAAAGGAAATCAATCCTGAATATTCATTAGAAGGACTGATGCAGAAAGTTGAAGCTCCAATACTTTGTCTAACTGATGCGAAGAGCCAACTCATTAGAAAAGACCCTGATGCTTGGAGAGACTGAAGGCAGGAGGAGAAGAGGGTGACAGAGGATGAGATGGTTGGATGGCATCACTGACCTAATGAACATAAGTTTGAGCAAGCTCTGGGAGATGGCACAGGACAAGGAAGCCTGGTGTGCTACAGTCTATGGGGTCTCAAAGAGTCAGACATGCTGAGTGACTGAACAACAAGAGCAGTCACCATTTGCAGTGATTTCAGAGCCAAAGAAAGTAAAATCTGCCACTGCATCCAATTTTTCCCCTTCTATTTGCCATGAAGTAATGGGACCAGATGCCATGATCTTAAGTTTGTTTAATGTTGGGTTTCAAGTCAGCTTTTTCACTCTCCTCTTTCACTCTCATCGGTAGGCTCTTTAGTTCTTCTTCACTTTCTGCCAATAGAGTGGCATCATCTGCATATCTGAGGACACTGATATTTCTCCCAGCAATCTTGATTCCAGCTTGTGATTCATCCAGGCTGACATTTTGCGTGAGAGGGCTTCCAAGGTGGCGCTAGTGATAAAGGACTTGCCTGATAATACAGGAGACATAAGAGATGTGAGTTCGATTCCTGGCTTGGGAAGATTCCCTGGAGGAGGGCATGGCAACCCACTCTAGTATTCTTGTCTAGAGAATTCCATGAACAGAGGAGTCTGGTGGGCTTTGGTCCATAGGCTCGCGGAGAGTCAAACACTCCTGAAGCAACTTGGCATACACTTCCTCTGCATAGAAGTTAAATAAGCAGAGTGACAATATACAACTTGTTGTACTCTCCTAATTCTGAACCAGTCTTTTGTTCAATATGCAGTTCTACTTATTGCTTCTTGATTTGCATGCAGGTTTCTAAGGTGGCAAGAAATGTGGTCTGGTACTCCCATTTCTCTAAGAATTTTCCACAGTTTGTTGTAATACAAACAATCAAGATCACCTAGAGAAGTGAATGGCTACCCAGTCCAGTATTCTTGCCTTGTGAGTTCCATGGACAGAGGAGCCTGGCAGACCACAGTCCATGGGGTCACAAACAGTTGCACACTACTGAGTAGCCAACACTTTCACCTTTTCTCCAAGGCCAAAGGCTTTAGCATAGTTAATGAAGGAGAAGTAGAAGTTTTTCTAGAACTCCTTTAGTTTCTCTATGATCCAGCGAATGTTGGCAATGTGATATTTGGTTCCTCTGCCTTTTCTAAACCTACTTCTACATCTGGTAGTTCCTGGTTCATGTTCTGCTGAAGCCTAACTTGAAGGATTTTGAGCATAACCTTGCTAGCATGTGAAATGAGCACAATTGTATGAGCATTCTTTGGTATTACCGTTCTTTGGGATTGGAATGAAAAGTGACTTTTCCACTTCTGTTGCCATTTCTAAGTATTCCAAATTTGCTGACATTTTAGGTGCAACACTTTAACAGTATCACCTTTTAGGATTTCAAATAGCTCTGCTGGAACTCTATCACTGTAAACTAGCTTTGTTCATTGTAAGGTTTCTGAAGGCCCACTTGACTGCACACTCCAGGATGCCTGGCTCTAAGTGAGTGAATACACCATTGTGGTTATCCAGGTTGTTAGGGCCTTTCTTGTATAGTTCTTTGATGTATTCGTCCCACCTTTTCTTAATCTCTTCTGCTTCTGTTAGGTCCTTACCATTTCTGTTCTTTATTGTGCCCACCCTTGAAGAAAATGTTCCCTTAATATCTCCAATTTTCTTGAAAAGATCCCTAGTCTTTCCCATTCTATTGTTTTCCTATATTTCTTTGTACTGTTCATTTAAGAAGACCTTCCTATCTCTCCTTGCTATTCTCTGAAACTCTGCAATCAGTTGTGTGTATCTTTCCCTTTCTCCCTTGACTTTTGCTTCTCTTCTTTCCTCAGCTATTTGTAAAGCCTCCTTAGTTAACCATTTTGCTTTCTTGCAATTCTTTTTCTTTAGTATATTTATGATCACTGCCTCCTATAAAGTATTATGAACCTTTGTCCATAGTGCTTCAGTCACTCTACCAAATCTAATCCCTTGAATCTATTCATTACTTCCACTATAAGGAATTTGATTTAGCTAATACCTGAATACCTAGTGGTTTTCCCTACTTTCTTCAAATTAAGCCTGAACTTTGCAATAAGGAGCTCATGATCTGAGCCACAGTCAGCTCACAGTCTTGTTATTGCTGACTGCATAGAGCTTCTCCATCTTTGGCTGCAAAGAATATAATCAATCTGATTTCATGATTGGCCATCCAGTGATGTCCATGTATAGGGTTGTCTCTTGTGTTATCGGAAAAGTGTGTTTGCTATGACCAGCACATTCTCTTGGCAAAACTCTGTTAGCCTTTGCCTTGCTTCACTTCGTACACCAAAGCCAAACTTGCCTGTTATTCTGGATATCTCTTTACCTCCTACTATTGAATTTTAATCCCCTATGATTAAAAGAGCATTCTTTTTTTTTTTTTTTTTGGTGTTAGTTCTGGAAGGCCTTGTAGGTCTTCATAGAACCAATCAACTTCAGTTTCTTCAGCATTAGTGGTTGTGGCATAGGACTTGAATTATTGTCATGTTGAATGGTTTGCCATGGAAATAAACTGAGAACATTCTGTCATTTTTGAGATTGCATCCAAGTACCATGGTCTTCCCCTGGTGGATCAATGGTAAGGAATCTGCCTGCAGTGCAGGAGCTGCGGGAGACATGGTTTCAGTTCCTGTGTTGGGAAGATACTCACGAGGAGGGCATGACACCCCACTCCAGTATTTTTGCCTGGAGAATCCCATGGACAGAGGAGCCTGGTGAGCTATAGTCCATAGATTCGCAAAGAGTTGGAAATGACTAAAGTGACTCAGCACGCGCGCACACACACACACACACACACACACACTGTATTTGGACTCCTGTTGATTGTAAGGAATACTCCAATTCTTCTAAAGAATTCTTGCCCACAGTAATAGACATAATGTTCATCTGAATTAAACTTGCCCTTTCCTATCCATTTTAGTTCACTGATTCTTAAGATGTCAGTGTTCACTCTTCTCTTGCCTTCTCTTGCCTGACCACGTCCAATTTACCTTGATTCATGGACTTAACATTCCAGCTTCATTGGACATTTGGACACCTTCTGACATTTGGACATTTGGACATTTGGACACCTTCTGACATTTGGACATTTGGACACCTTCTGACATTTGGACACCTTCATTGGACATTTGGACACCTTCTGACATTTGGACACCTTCTGACATTTGGACTTAACATTCCAGCTTCCTATGCAATATTGTTATGTACAGCACTGGACTTTACTTTCACCACCAGACACATTCACAGCTGATCATTGTTTATGCTTTGGCTCAGGCTCCTCATTCTCCTGGATCTATCTCTCCATTCTTCCCCAGTAGCATTTTGGACACCTTCTGACATTTTGGACACCTTCTGGGAGACTCATCTTCCGGTATTTTATCTTTTTGCCTTTCCATACTCTCCATGGGATTCTCACAGCAAGAATGCGGAGTCTGTTGTCATTTCCTCCTCCAGTGAAGCACAGTTTATCAGAACTCTTCCCGATGACCCATCCTTCATGAATGGCCCTGCTCGGCATGGCTCACTGCTTCATTGAGTTAGGCAAGCCCTTTCACCATGACAAAGCTGTGATCCATGAAAGCTTATGTTCATACAAAAACCTGTATAGACATGCATAGAAGCTTTATTCGTAATGTTCACAAGCTGGAAACAACCCAGATGTTTGTATATAAATGAATGGTTAAACAAACTGGTCCATACATACCAATGTATACTACTTATCAGTTGAAAAGAAGGAACAATTGACACAGACCACAATCTGGATGAATCTCTAGAGAATCATTCTGACTGAAGAGAAGTCAATCCCAGAGGCTTACATACTATTAGATTCTATTTATATCATTGCCTTAATGACAAAGTTATGGAGAAATAATGTGTTTAGAACGTCACAGTGGTTACGAGGTGTTCGGACAGTGTGGGAGAGTAAAGTGGATGTGGCCTAGCAACATCTTTGCAGTGATGGAAGTACTGTTTTGACTGCATCAGTGTCACCCTGGGTGTGATAGTGCAGTAACTTTTATAAGATGTTACCATTGGGGAAAATTGAGTAAAGGGTACATGAGGTCTTCTTACATCATTTCCTCAATTATTTCTTACATTGAAGTCTGCCGTTATGTCAAAAACATTTAATTAAAAATTTCCCTTATGTACTCAAAGAGATATTTTCTCATATATATTCAAAGAAACATGGACAGTATTATTCATTGAAATGGCAAAAAAGCAAACCACCAGGGAACAATCCATATATCATACTATAGAGGAATATATTAGTTGTATTGTATTTACATGATAGCATATTATCTAGTAGTTAAAATGAATTTTATCTATGTGTATCCAAATGGATAATGTTGAAAAAATTAACAATGAAAAATAGTATGATGCAGATAAAAAGACTTACATATAAACATGTTATCAGCTTTCACAGAAATTAGTTTTGTTCCTTCTAGGAACATATACATCTTGCCTGGAGAATCCTAGGGACAGAGGAACCTGGTGGGCTGCTGTCTATGGGGTCACCCAGAGTCGGACACGACTGAAGCGACTTAGCAGCAGCAGCAGTAGGAACATATACATGAAAATACATAAATGTAAAAAACATATGGCATTGTGTGTAAGACATATAAGTATGCATGATCCATATGTATATAATTCCCATATTCATGTAGTATGTAATAATCCATGTACAATAATGGTGCAGACAAATTAAAAAAAAAAATCGTCCCTAGGACGATGGGATGGTGGTTTTAAAAATGATAAGACTTCAAGTATTTCTATGATGTTTAATTCTACCCAGTGATTCTCAGTTGTCAGCATTACTCTCTTACTTAGATGTTTTTAGAAACACTTGAGTGTATATTTATTTGCTTTAATAACCAGAGATGCCATTGAAATTTAATGTCTTAGAGCAAGGGTTTCTGTATGTACAAAGTGTCCAGTGAATAATTGTCTTTTTATAAACGCTAATGATGTCTATTGATATGTACGATCTCAGTTGTACTCATCGATCAAATACGTAAGTTTGTGCGACACCTGGGATTACAGTAGTTCATGCTGATGAATATGCAGAAATTTGGATTAACTAAGGCATTTATATTATTTTTTAAATAGCCAAATAAATAAAATATGATTACTCTTTGTCACCCAATTTGCAGTCTTAGGTGCATTAAGGAAAAAATTATAATATTAATTAATTTAAGAATCATTCTAATTGCAAGGTAGACAAATTGGAAGGTAGAAAACTAAAACCCAAGCAATTTCATGGGTCTAGGTGACTAATAATGAAAGCATAAATGGAGACAGTGGTAGTAGAAATTGTGGAGAATAGGTTAGATATATGATATTTGAGATAAATTCTTAATAGGCAGAATTTATTGACTTGGAGACCAAAGTGAACATTTCTAATGTCGTTAGCAACCTTTATTATCTTTGGTGGGAATGTTAAGCATTTCAGCCAGAGAAAATTTCATATTATTGCTCCAATCAATCTTTATCTAGCAGGACAAAATTAAAAAGTGTTGATTCTGGGGCATGATTTTTATCATTGATGCTGTTTTTCTTGGTTGTTGTTTGGTTTGTTTTTCTTTCTTATGACAAATCCCCTACATGTTGTCACTGAGTGATTAGTGGGTTCAGTTTCCCTGGGAAATTAATCTGGTTACTCCTCAGTCATGGGCAAATCAGCATGGTTGGCACCATAACAGAATATAATATCCAACAGTTAGAAATAATTCCCATACGGCTTAAAGGTTATCTTACATTCTGTCTGTATTGAGAAACACACATAAATATGCCATATAAATTTTATGGCTACTATTTGCCCTAATTAAGTAAATTTACAAGGGAAAGCTCTAGTTTTAGGTGGTATAAACCCATTTGGTAAACCAAGTTCACTCGTTCATTGACTTGAAGTATGCATCTTTCATTATCTCAAATGGATATTTACATAATAAATTTCCTTAGAGAAGATAGTAAGTATAAGTTTTTAAAAATTTCTTCATGATATAAACATTTTAGAGACATGCTTATGACAAAGTACTTAAATATCAGCTTACAGTTTTATTTGTGTGAAGTGTGGGTATCAATCAACACTGTAAAGATGAAACATTTATGTATCTTGAGCGCGCCTTGGTGACAGGCTGTGGTTATGAGTTATAGTTTGATATAAAATAATTGTCTTCAAATTCTTTTTTGAAAGGTTTTTTTACTTTGTATTATGAAAAGAAAGCCTTAAAAAAAAATTCAGTCTGACTGCTCTTGTTTTTCCTGACTACTAAAATGTAGTTGTAAGCTTATTTCTGATGTAGGATTTTGTTTATGCCTCTTTGACTGGTCTACTTCTTCCTTCTTTCATTGGCCAACACATGGGCTTTGTCACTTTCATGATCCCATTGACTAGAAAGCATTCAAAAGAGAGAAAATGCTCTCTTCAGGAATATGTGATTGATAGAGCTCAGAAAATGAAGAATCAGATATATATACATATGTGTATATATACATATATATTTAGTATATTTAATATATAATATATAGTATTTTTTAGTAACTTGAATGATTTTATGCCAAATTGGCTATTCATGATTATAAAGGCTTGCATTGCTAATTTAATATTGTCATTCTATATTTCATCTATAAGATTATTGATTTAGAAATACAACACGTCTAAGTGCTGTGCTTCATTAAGGAAAATATGACTCAGTTCAGTTCAGTCACTCAGTCGCGTCTGACTCTGCGACCCCGTGAACCACAGCACACTAGGCCTCCCTGTCCATCACCAACTCCCCGAGTCCACCCAAACCCATGTCCATCAAGTCGCTGATGCCATCCAACCATCTTGTCCTTTGTTGTCCCCTTCTCCTCCTGTCCTCAATCTTTCCCAGCATCAGAGTGACCAAAGTATTGGAGTTTCAGCTTCAACATCAGTCCTTCCAATGGACACCCAGGACTGATCTCCTTCAGAATGGACTGGTTGGATCTCCTTGCAGTCCAAGGGACTCTCAACAGTCTTCACCAACACCACAGTTCAAAAGCATCAATTCTTTGGCACTCAGCTTTTTTTATAGTCCAGCTCTCACATCCATACATGACCACTGGAAAAACCATAGCCTTGACTAGACGGACCTTTGTTGGCAAAGTAATGTCTCTGCTTTTTAATATGCTGTCTAGGTTGGTCATAACTTTCCTTCCAAGAAGTAAGTGTCTTTTAATTTCATGGCTGCAGTCACCATCTGCAGTGATCTTGGAGCCCAGAAAAGTAAAGTCAGCCACTGTTTTCCCATCTATTTGCCATGAAGTGATGGGACTGGATGCCATGGTCTTAGTTATCTGAATGTTGAGCTTTAAGCCAACTTTTTTCACTCTCCTCTTTCACTTTCACCAAGGGGCCCTTTAGTTCTTCCTCACTTTCTGCCATAAGGGTGGTGTCATCTCCATATCTGAGGTTATTGATATTTCTCCTGGCAATCTTGATTCCAGCTTGTGCTTCCTCCAGCTCAGGGTTTCTCATGATGTACTCTGCATATAAGTTAAAATAGTAGGGAGATAGTATACAGCCTTGATATACTCCTTTTCCTATTTTGAACCAGTCTGTTGTTCCATGGCCAGTTCTAACTGTTGCTTCCTGACCTGCATACAGATTTCTCAAGAGGCAGGTCAGGTGGTCTGGTATTCCCATCTCTCTCAGAATTTTCCATAGTTTATTGTGATCCCCACAGTCAAAGGCTTTGGCATAGTCAATAAAGCAGAAATAGATGTTTTTTCTGGAACTTTCTTGCTTTTTCCATGATCCAGCGGATGTTGGCAATTTGATCTCTGGTTCCTCTGCCTTTTCTAAAACCAGCTTGAACATCTGGAAGTTCACAGTTCACGTATTGCTGAAGACTGGCTTGGAGAATTTTAAGCATCACTTTACTGGCATGTGAGATGACTCACTTTGTTACAAATTTTGTTTAGCAATAACTGTATATACGATTGTCTAAGGTGTATTTTTAATATAATTTAAATATTTTGGATTGCTGCTTTATTTGTAATGTTTGCTTCAAAGAATTGCTTTGTTATCATTTTCACAAATCAGGAATTTTTAAAATCATGCAACTTTTAGAGTCAGCAATTTCCTTTCATGTATATTTCGGTTATATTTCTATTTTGCTATCAAAAAGACAAAATTGGGATTTAGAAGTACAATTTATATACTCCAATAGTAAGTAGAATGGCTGAAACTTCACAAGACTACCCGATATTAGTTTAGATATAGGGCAGTTGCTAAATATTTATATTAAATAGCTAAATTAAGTTAGTAAATAGCCCACATATAATATAGATATTACAGTAAAAAGACTATACTCTTGGTAAGTTTCTCTCATTAATAGGTCAGCTGTTTATTCCTTTACTCAGCCAGTGTTTAATAAGAGTCTTCTATGTGTCATCACAGGGATGAGTGCTAGCAATATTATGAATATCCATAGTCACTATCTACATAGATCTTAGAATTTAGCTGCTTTGTCATGGCAGCCCTAGAAAATTTACACAATATCTATATCAGCATCTGTATCTGTAATTTTACTTATATATTTATGTCTGCAGCTCCTCTAAATTGCTTCAGTCTTGTCCAACTCTGTGTGACCCTATAGACGGCAGCCTACCAGGCTCCTCTGTCCCTGGGATTCCCAGGCAAGAATACTGGATTGGGTTGACGTTTCCTTCTCCAATGCATCCATGCATGCTAAGTCACTTCATCGTGTCTGACTCTGTGCCACTCTCTGCAGCCCTCCAGCCTCCTCTGTCCACAGGATTCTCCAGGCAAGAATACTGGAGTGAGTTGCCATTTCCTTCTCCCATATTTATATCTAATTTAACCTATCCTCTGATGGGAGGAAAAGCTTGTGAAGTTCTCTGAACAGTTCAATGCACAGTATTCAAATTAAGGTGCCAATCACAACACAGGCAACTCAGTCTTTCTGTTTTGCTGTTTTGTTTTATACTTTCTATTTCTTTGAAAAAAATAATTTTTTGATTCAGACATGAGAAAATTTATCCTTACATAAGGATGTCTTCTTTTTTTCTTTAAAGTAAAATAAGGAGCTTGATAAAACATTATTTTTCCATTGGAAACTCTTAGTTCTGTGACTTTCTTAATCACTATGCTTTCTATAGGAATATGAAATATCACAAATAAAAATATTTGAGTGTCTTTAGGGTGGTTTTTTTTTTCATAATTACTGATGAGATAAGAATGGGATTTGTTGAAAGAATGAAGGAATCAAAAAGATTATTAGTGAGACTGGAAAGAAACATAGCTCGACAAAGTGACCTCTCATCTTTCATAAAGACCACTGCACAATTTTCCCTCCTGAGCCTCTACTTTCATTATTGTCCCCTTACAACTGATCATTCATGTCAGTGATTATATACTTCTGTATATTCAATTATATCTTTAAACATATTAAAAGAAAAGAAAGAAAATTAAAATATGTTCCATTACAATCTTGCCACAATAATATCTGTTGGAAGAAAATTTTTTAAAAGTGGCAGGTATGGCCAGAGAGATTCAGATGCAGCAATACTGACAAATCTTTGATGATATTTAACTTTAGTGATGGTTTGAAATCGTTCCATTAATTATTCTACTTTGAGTATGTCTTAATTTTTTTCAGGAAAAAATTAAAATATATATAAAGTGAATAGTGAAAATTGTAATAATTAAGTATTTTAAAGAGATGAAATACAAAAAGTCTCCCATTGGTCCAAACACTCCAGACATCAATTTCCTGTAATTTCTAATGAAAAAATGTATGTAGTTACATGTATGTAGCCACTTATATGCTCCTTTTAAAATAATTATGCAGAGGGAAACTTAGGTTCTGTATTTTCCTGCACTTAGCCATAGCTGCATGTTTTTCTGGTTTTTCTTGTTTGCTTATTTACATACATAGAGTTATCCCTATCAGTTAAATAAAACTGCAACATGATTTTTTATGGATGTATCATGCTTAACTGAAAGAGTTCCCAATTATTTATAGTTTGCTATAAAAGCTATGATGTAATAAACGTTCTTCTGCCTATAAGTCAGTGAAATTCTGTTAGTATATACTTTAATTCATAGCAGTGAGGTCGCTAAACACATGCGTTTTGAATTTTGATGGATGTTACTAATTTTTCTCCTTGTTGAGAGTATACTTGGGTAAGGGAAAATATCAGAAGGAGGGAACCTTTCACTGCAAAGCTCCTGTAAAGAGATGATGGTGTCTTGGACTAGAGTGGAGGTCATGGTAGTATTAAGGAGTGATTGGAATCTGTACATATTCTGAAGCTGGAGCCAAAAGGTTTGTTGGTAGTTTTGTTACTGGAAGTGAAAGAAAGAGAGCAGTCAAGTAAGACTCAAAAATATTTAGCCAGAGCCTCTGGAAGTCCGATACTTTCTTTTAAGTAATCAGCAGAGACTGCTAAAGGATTAGACTTGCCAGGAACAGGAATCAGGGATTTGGTTTGGGCATGTTTAGTTTGAGATTTTTAGTAGATATCTAAGTCAAAATATAGAACGCTGAATGGAATAGGGAGAGAGAAATACTGAGTCGTGTTCAGCCAGAAAATTAGATGATAGCACCTGGATGAGTATATTAAGAAAAAAACAGGTCAGTTGGTAAAGGTGAGTAGCTGGAGTGGGGGAGGGGAAGGTAAAAAACAAAACAAAATTAAATTAAAGCTTTCAAGAGACAAGGATTATGTTAGCTTTTGGACTGCAAACAGTAGAAATAGACATTCTCTTCAGAAGGTCCTTAAAGAGTGCATTATAACAAACCATTTATTTTCCTTGAATTATTGGGCTCAATTTTCAAATTTTGAGGGAAATTTTATGATTGCCAAGAGACATTAGGGAACTCATACTGTGTTCAATTAAATTTTCTCAAAAAGAATATTAAGGTTTTTTTTTTTCCTGACAAAGATGACACAAGGGATAGGTGGGAAAAAAACAAAACAAAACAACTTGAGATGTAAATTACAGCTTTATATTTTATCTACAAGGCCCTAATAAGCTAAAGCATGACTTCCTTGATTTTTCTCATGTAATTCTGGGTTCTTGCACTAAGATCTAGTCATTCTGGCAATGACTAGGTTGTAGTGCAAGGGCCCAAATTAAGTTTCTTCTTTTACTTTTCAAGAATCTTTATATCCACCTTTTTGAATTTCAGAGCTCAACTGAAATACCATCCCCTGCTGTGGATCCGATTTAAGCTAACTAGTCCCCTCTCCACAGGTTTGTTTTTTTTTTTAACACGTTATGCTTCAATTTCCATGTTCATGGATTGGAAAAGTTAATATTGTTAAACTGGTCGTACTACCCAAATCAATCTACAAATTCCATGCAATCCTTATCAAAATGCCAAGGACATATTCTATACAACTAGAACAAAGAAGTCTAAAATTTGTATGAAACCACAAAAGACCCCAGATAGCCAAAACAATCTTGAGAAAAAAGAGCAAAGCTGGAATCATGATGATACTGCATAAAAATAGACACAGATGAATGGAAGATAATTGAGAGCCCAGAGAGATACACATATGTATGGGAAGTTAATCTATGACAAAAGAGCAAAGAACTTAACAGTGGAGAAAGTACAGTCTCTTTAATACATGGTGCTGAGAGGACTGGACAGCCAGCCACACACAAAAGAAGGAAATGGGATCAATCTCTTCCCTTATATACAAAATTAATTTGAGGTAGATTAAACACTTGAATTTACGATCTGAAACCATACAACTCTGAGGAAAAAACATAGGCAGAATGTGCTTTTGAGATCAGTGTTAGTAACGTTTTTGTGGATCTGACTCCAAAGGCAAGGGAAACAAGAGCAGAAACAAACATATGGGATTACAGCAAAAAAAAAAAAAAAAAAAGAGAAAGAAAAACTTCTGTATCGTGAAGAAAGCCATCAACAAAACAAAAAGGCAACCTCCTGAATGGGAGAAAATATTTGAAAGTCATACAACTGATAAGGGGTTAATATCTGAAATATATTTAAAAACTCATAAAATTCAACAATGGAAAACAAGCAACCTGGTTAAAAAAGGGCAGTTTCTTAATAGACATTTTTCCATAGAAGACATACAAATGGCCAACAGGCATATGAAAAGATGTTCAACATCACCAGTTACCAGGGAAATGCAAATCAAAACCACAATACCTCTTACCTATTTGAATGGTTGTTATCAGGAAGACAAGAAATAACAAACACTAGGGAGTATGTGGAGAAAAGAGAAATCTTGTACACTCTGGTGGGTTGGTAAATTGGTGCTGCCACTATGGAAAACAATATGAAAGTTCCTCAAAATATTAATAATAGAAGTACTATACGACCCAGCTATTTCACTTCTGCTTATTTACTGGAGAAACACTTGAAGAATATGTGAAAAGAAACATGCACCCCTATGTTCATTGCAACATTCTTTACGATAGGATGGATGAATAGATAAAGATATGATGTGCTACACACACACACACACACACACACACACACACACACACACAGGGATACTCCTCAGCCATAAGAAAGAATGAAGTTCTGCAATTTGTTACAACATGAATGGATCTTGAGGGTATTAAATGAAATATAAGTCAGAAAGAGAAAGACAAATACTGTATTTTTTCACTCATATTTGGAATCTAAAAAAAAAAATTGAAGAAAACAAACTTGTAGATATAGAGATCAGATTAGTGGTTGCCAAAGGGGAAGAGGGTCATCTGTATGGTGATGGAATGTGACTAGACCTATAGTTGTAATCACTCGGTAGTGTGTACAGATGTTGAACCACAGTGCTGTGTACTCACAACTTATATGATAAAAAAATATATATTTTTTTTTTTTGAAGAAGGAAATGGAAACCTACTCCAGTATTCTTGCCTGGGAAATCTCATGGACAGAGGAGTTCTTGGGCTACAGTCCACAGGCTTCAGGAGTCAGAAACAACTGAATGACTCTACCACACAATTTATTTAAGTAAGATATATTTAAAATATTACCATTTCATTATTTAATCATTACTAAACTATCATTACTGAGATATTTTAAAATCTTTTCTTTTATAATAAGTCTTTGTTGTACAGCGTGGTTTTTCACACTTATAGCATATCTCTATCTGTATTAGTCACATCTGTTGTGCTCAATAGCCAAATGTAACTACTATATTGGACATAAGAAGGCTAGAACTTTACCTTTAATTTTGAAAAATTCTGAAGTTAGACTTTTTCTATGTTATTTTGAGGTAGCACTTGTTTTGACAAAAATCAGTAGGACCTAGGTTAAATGAAGCACAAACTTATGTGTGTTTTTGTTCAATACTATAATACCCATAGGTGGGTATTATGAGTTTTTAATTCTCTCTGTCATAGGGGAAAATATGGAAATCTTTTTTATTTTCCATATATCATCTTACCCTGATCTTGTGGCAGCCTCTGTAATTGACGTTGACATCAGGAACCTGAAGATATACACAACATGCAACCAAAATCTGATATTTGAAGACGAATTTGGCACTTTCTAACCCAAAATGATACTTTTTTTGTAGTTCACTCAGAGTTAACTGGCCTTCTTCAGGATTTATTCTTGACACCCCTGTTCTTTTCCCTTGAGGTCATTCAAGTCTGCATGTAACTTACTTTCCTCGTGGTGGAGAAAATGAGCTGCTCCTTTTGTGCTTTTGTTCTTTAGTCTCCACTTTATCCACTATCTTGAGTCCTTAGCTAAGTTACCATCTGGTGTGATATCAAAGTATGACTGAGTCCCATTTGTTCCACTTGCCTTCTTGTTTCTTGCCTTGGCTTTTGCTGGCTATCCTTTACGTTGTTAGGCCCAGTGCAATTGCCATTTGATTCAACTAAGAAATCATGCCTCACCCATCTCCATGGACTTTTTCCTGATGGACTTCATGGAAATATCCTGTAACTTCCTCATCACTCTGGGGCACGCAAGAAAATTAGAATTCCACTCCTGACACCCTAAAGTGATGAAGGGCTGTAGCACTATTTCAGATTCTGCATAGGAACCTCCTTCAACCACTGAAGATACCATATTAAGTGCAGAGTCCTACTAAACATGGGCTTTTGCTCTAAATGAATAAACTGAATGGGAAATGAAGAGGGAGAGTACCTAAGATATCATTTAAAAAAATCTTCCTAACAGAATTTAACTGGCAGTTATAAGAGTTGATAGACATAAGATCCATGGGCAAAATTACTGTTTCCACAAAACAATTGTTTTATGTTAAATTTTCCCTCAAAGTAATATTATTTTTGGCTGATTAAATAAAGTTTTAAGAAAAAATAACACCAGAGAGACAGAGAAAAAAGAGAGAGACAGAGGGGAATTTTTTTTCTTTTTTTTGATGCATGCTCTTAAAAGTCTTATTAACTTCAATCCATTTGGGGCTTTGGTAATACTCCTAACATTTTTCTTAAAATGAAGATATTTTTCCATCTAAAATTATCTTTAGTGCTGAGGGACAAGAATAAATCAATCTTTAGCTATAATGATTGAGAGTCTTTGAACTTTTCAAACTGAATCAAATGTCACATGAGTTATCTTTCATCTTATAGCTATTAGTCGAACACAGTTCACTTTAATGACACTCTGTCCACAGATTCATCATCTATTTTTGATCCTTTTAACTTAGAACTTACTCATTTCTTACTAGAAAATTATTCCCTCTCTTCCAAATGATCATTTCTAGAACTAGTATTTTCCTTTTTTATAGAAGCCTGTCTGAAAGTTGTTTCCCTCGAGTTCCCATAAGCTTTAACTTTGTTATTTCAACTCAGGGCAATACCAAGTCCAGAATGGTTTTATGACATTTTTATATACAGAAAATATTAGTACTTTAAATATTTTTAGGATATGAATAAACATAATTGCAATAATCTTAGTGCATTTTATTTGTTTTGATATTTTGATTTATATATTTTACATATTTTATATATATATATATATATTTTATACTAGCCATTCTTTTTCTTTCCCAGTTGCATTGAGGATTAATTGACAAATTAAATCCTCAGATTTAAAGTGCACAGTGTGATGATTTGCTATACATATATACTGATTCCCCTCGTTGAGCTAACACATCCATTACCTCACATATTTATCTTTAGTTTTGGAGTAAAGATAATTTAATTTCCACTCTTTTAGAAAATTTCATGTTTTTTTAATGTATATGGTTTTATATACAGAAAAATATTAATCATCAACTCATAAAATAACATCACGGATTGTAGCCTACCAGGCTCCTCTGTCCATGGAATTCTCCAGGCAAGAATATGAGAGTCGGTAGCCATTCTATTATCCAGAGGATCTTCCCAACCCACAGATTGAACCCAGGTCTCCCAGACTGCAGTCAGAATCTTTACCTTCTGAGCCACCTGGAAAACCCATAAAATAAAACATAGATGGTTCTAGTGCCTCTCATTTAGGCTCTTAAATGCATGTATCACTGTAATGAAGACCATTATCAAACACAGAGGTGTTTCATAAAGTTCATATAGTTAAAAATATATATGTTGTGTTTAACATTAGTTATCACTTTGAACCACAAGCAAAACCTCAACTTTAAAAAGAAAGTGATTAATGAATGTACATCCATACCACTTGCTTTCTAACTGTGATGCTGGAAAAGACTCCTGAGAGTCCCTGGGCATCTAGGGGATCAAACTAGTCAATCCTAAAGCAAATCAACCCTGAATACTCATTGGAAGGACAGATGCTGACACTCCAATACTTTAGCCACCTGACGTAAACAGCCAACCCACTGGGAAAGACCGTGATGCTGAGAAAGACTGAAGGCAAAAGGAGAAGAGGGCGGCAGAGGGTGAGATGGCAGAGGATTGGATGGCATCACCAATTCAATAGACATGAACTTGTGTGAACTCTGGGGGATGGTGAGGGACAGGGAGGCCTGGCATGCAGCAGTCCATGGGGTCAAAAAAGAGTCAGGCTTGACTTAGTAACTGAACAATAATCACTGCTAGACCTCAGTTCAGTTCAGTCGCTCAGTCGTGTCCGACTCTTTGCGACCCCATGAATCGCAGCACACCAGGCCTCCCTGTCCATCACCAACTCCTGGAGTTCACTCAGACTCACGTCCATCGAGTCCGTGATGCCATCCAGCCATCTCATCCTCGGTCGTCCCCTTCTCCTCCTGCCCCCAATCCCTCCCAGCATCAGGGTCTTTTTCAATGAGTCAACTCTTCGCATGAGGTGGCCAAAGAACTGGAGTTTCAGCTTTAGCATCATTCCTTCCAAAGAAATCCCAGGGCTGATCTCCTTCAAATGGACTGATTGGATCTCCTTGCAGTCCAAGGGACTCTCAAGAGTCTTCTCCAACACCACAGTTCAAAAGCATCAATCCTTCGGCGCTCAGCCTTCTTCACAGTCCAACTCTCACATCCATACATGACCACAGGAAAAACCATAGCCTTGAATAGATGGACATTAGTCGGCCAAGTAATGTCTCTGCTTTTGAATATGCTATCTAGGTTGGACATAACTTTTCTTCCAAGGAGTAAGCGTCTTCTAATTTCATGGCTGCAGTCACCATCTGCAGAGATTTTGGAGGCCCAAAAAATAAAGTCTGGCAC
This sequence comes from Cephalophus harveyi, assembly GCA_006410635.1. Lineage (NCBI taxonomy): Eukaryota > Metazoa > Chordata > Mammalia > Artiodactyla > Bovidae > Cephalophus > Cephalophus harveyi. The sequence goes on along the minus strand of SJYT01058575.1, from coordinate 541,450 downwards.
TGTTTCCACTGTTTCCCCATCTATTTCCCATGAAGTGATGGGACCAGATGCCATGATCTTCGTTTTCTGAATGTTGAGCTTTAAGCCAATTTTTTCGCTCTCCACTTTCACTTTCGTCAAGAGGCTTTTTAACTCCTCTTCACTTTCTGCCATAAGGGTGGTGTCATCTGCATATCTGAGGTTATTGATATTTCTCCCGGCGATCTTGATTCCAGCTTGTGTTTCTTCCAGCCCAGCGTTTCTCATGATGTACTCTGCATATAAGTTAAATAAGCAGGGTGACAATATACAGCCTTGATGTACTCCTTTTCCTATTTGGAACCAGTCTGTTGTTCCATATCTAGTTCTAACTGTTGCTTCCTGACCTGCATACAGATTTCTCAAGAGGCAGGTCAGGTGTTCTGGTATTCCCATCTCTTTCAGAATTTTCTGCAGTTTATTGTGATCCACACAGTCAAAGGCTTTGGCATAGTCAATAAAGCAGAAATAGATGTTTTTCTGGAACTCTCTTGCTTTTTTCATGATCCAGCGGATGTTGGCAATTTGAT